>CAUYLG010033062.1:0-27485 GCA_963573385.1 Cacajao melanocephalus | reverse complement strand
GTTTCAAAGAACATCTTTATTTCTGCCTTCATTTCATTGTTTATCTAGTCAACATTCAGGAGCCAGTTGTTTTAGTTTCCATGAAGTTGTGTGGTTCTGATTGAGTTTCTTAATCCTGAGTTCTAATTTAACTGCACTGTGGTCTAACAGACTGTTTGTTATTATTTCCATTCTTTTGCATTTGCTGAGGAGTGATTTACTTCCAATTATGTGTTTTATTTTAGAGTAGGTGCGATATGGTTCTGAGAAGAATGTATATTCTGTGGATTTAGGGTGGAGAGTTCTGTACATGTCTATTAGGTCTGCTTGGTCCAGATCTGAGTTCAAGTCCTGGATATCCTTGTTAATTTTCTGTCTTGTTGATCTGTCTAATACAGACAGTGGACTGTCAGTTTCCCACTATTATTGTGTGGGAGTCTAAGTCTCTTTCTAGGTCATTAAGAACTTAATGTATATATGTGCTCCTGTACTGGAAGTGTATATATTTAGGATCGTTAGCTCTTCTTGTGGCATTGATCCTTTTACGATTATGTAATGCCCTTCTTTGTCTCTTTTGTTCTTTGTTGGTTTAAAGGCCATTTTATCAGAGACTAAAATTGCAACTCCTTGTTTCTTTTGCTCTCCATGTGCTTGATAAATGTTCCTCCATCTCTTTATTTTTAGCCTATGTGTGTCCTTGCTTGTGAGATGGGTTTCAGGAATACAGCACACCGATGCATCTTGACTTTTATCCAATTTGCCAGTCTGTGTCTTTTGATTAGGGCATTAGGCCATTTATATTTAGGGTTAATATTGTTATGTGTGAATTTGATCCTGCCATCTTGGTGCTAGCTGGATGTTTTACCCATTAGTTGATGCATTTTCTTGATTGTGTCGATGCTCTTTACCATTTGGTACATTTTTGGAGTGCCTGGTACTGGTTGTTCCTTTCCATGTTTAATGCTTCTTTCAGGAGCTCTTGTAAGGCAGGCCTGGTGGTCACGAAATCTCTCAGCAAGTGCTTGTTTGTAAAAGATTTTACTTCTCCTTCGCTTATTAAGCTTAGTTTGGCTGGATATGATATTCTAGGTTGAAAGTTCTTTTCTTTAAGGATATTGAATATTGGCCCCCACTCTCTTCTGGCTTGTACGGTTTCTGCTGAGAGATCCACTGCGAGTCTGATGGGCTTCCCTTTTTGGGTAACCCAACCTTTCTCTCTGGCTACCATTAGCATTTTTTCCTTCATTTCAACCCTGGTGAATCTGATGATGATGTGCCTTGTGGTTGCTCTTCTTAAGAAATATCTTTCTGGTGTTCTCTGTATTTCCTGGACTTGAATGTTGGCCTGCCTTGCTAGGTTGGGGAAGTTCTCCTGGATAATATCCTGAAGAGTGTTTTCCAGCTTGGATTCATTCTCTCTGTCACATTCAGTTACACCTATCAAACATAGATTAGGTCTCTTCACATAATCCCATTTTTCTTGGAAGCTTTGTTTATTTCTTTTCATTCTTTTTTGTCTAATGTTGCCTTCTCATTTTATTTCATTGAGTTGATCTTCAGTCTCTGATATCCTTTCATCTGCTTGGTCAATTCAGCTATTCAAACTTGTGTATGCTTTGTGAAGTTCTTGTGCTGTTTTTCAGCTTCATCAAGTCATTTATATTCTTCTCTAAACTGTTTATTCTAGTTAGCATTTCATCTAACCTTTTATCAAGGTTCTTAGTTTCTTTTCACTGGGTTAGCACATGTTCTTTTAGCTCAGAGAAGTTTGTTATTACTCACCTTCTGAAACCTGTTTCTGTCAATTAAGCAGATTCATTCTCCATCCAGCTTTGTTTCCTAGCTGGTGAGGAGTTGTGATCCCTTGGAGGAGGAGAGGTGTTCTGGTTTTTGGTGTTTTCATCCTTTTGCCACTGGTTTCTTCTCATCTTCATGGCTTTATCTACCTGTGGTCTTTGTAGTTGGTGACTTTCGGATGAGGTCTCTGAGTGGACATCATTTTTGTTGATTTTGGAGCTATTTCTGTTTCATAGTTTTCCTTCTAACCGGCCCCTCTGCTGCAGGACTGCTGGAGGTCCACTCCAGACCCTACTTGCCTGGGGATCACCCGTGGGGACTGCAGAACAGCAAGGGTTGCTGCCGGTTTCTTCTTCTGTTATATTCATCCCAGAAGGGTACCCACCAGATGTCAGCTTGAGCTCTCCTTTATGACGTGTCTCTTTGGGTATATGGGAGTCAGGGAGCTGCCTAAGGAGACAGTCTGTCCCTTATAGGAGCTCAAGTGCTGTGCTGAGAGGTCTGTTGCTCCATTCAGAGCTGCTGGGCAGGTACATTTAAGTCTACTGCAGAGGAACTCATAACCACCTCTTTTCCCAGGTGCTGTGTCCTAGGAAGTTCGGGCTTTACTTATAAGTTGCTGATATGCTGCTGTCTTTTTTCATAGATGCCCTGCCCAGCCAGGAAATAGTCTAGTCATAGTTTGCCAGCAGAGGCACTGCTGAGCTACCATGGGCTCTGCTCAGCTGCTGTGTGAACTTCCTCAAGGTGTTGTTTATAGAGATAGTTAGAACTGCCTTGGTATTGGCAGACTGCCTCAGTAGTGAAGGACACCCTTTACCCCACCAAGCTGGACCATCACAGGTCCAGCTGCACTTGCTGTGAAACTCCCCATCCAGAGCGTTTCAGATTGCTTGTTTTGTGGGGGTGATACCCGCTGAGCCAGATCACCTGGCTCCCTGTCTCAGCCCCCTCCCTTTCAGTTGAATGGGCGGCTCTGTCTC
Source organism: Cacajao melanocephalus (assembly GCA_963573385.1). NCBI lineage: Eukaryota > Metazoa > Chordata > Mammalia > Primates > Pitheciidae > Cacajao > Cacajao melanocephalus. The sequence continues at coordinate 24,726 of CAUYLG010033062.1, read as the reverse complement.
CCAGGCGTTCCAGGCACCAGCTGAAATGGCCGCCCAGATTTGTGTGAGTTTCTATGCACCAACCCATTGCACCGGCTGAAACAGCTGTGCTGAAACCTCGTGGCACTTTTCAACCTGAGAATCTCCTGGTCTGTGGGCAGTGAAAACTCATTTGGAAGTGCGGTGATCACTCACCCTCTGCATTGTTCTTGCTGGGAACTGCACTCCAGATCTATTCCTATTCAGCCATCTTGGTTCCACCTCCAACTATAAGTATCTTTAGTCCATCAGCCTAAGCTGCTGCTCTGATTATGAAATAGCCATTCTTTTATTTTTTTACTTTCTTTTTTGTTTTAGAGATGAAGACACCCTCTGTCATCCAGGCTGGAGTGCAGAGGTGCTACCTCAGCTCACTGCAACCTCTGCCTCTCAGGTTCAAGCAATTTTCTTGCCTCAGTCTCCTGAGTAGCTGGGACTACAGGTGCATGCCACCATGCCCAGCTAATTTCTTTTGTATTTTAGTAGAGACGAGGGTCTCACTGTGATGCCCAGGCTGGTCTTGAACTCCTGAGCTCAGGCAATCTGCCTGCCCCAACCTCCCAAAGTTCTAAGATTACACGTGTGAGCCACTGTGCCCAGTTTATTCCTTTACTTTCTTAATAAACTTGCTTTCACTTTACTGTATGGATTCCCTTCGAATTCTTTTTTGAGTGAGATCCAGGAATTCTCTCTTAATATCTGGATTCAGACCCCTTTCAAATAACAAAACTAGTGGTCACATCTGTGGCAAGCAGATGGGTGGTGGATTGTGCTGACTAAGAAAGGGAATGAGGGAGTCATCCGGGGTGTTATATGGGCAAGCCTCAAAGATATTGCAGGCTCAATTCCAGACAACTGAAATTTTAAAAAAAGTAAACCATATAAATTGCTTTGTAAATGCATAAAGAAGTTTAGTCTAGTAAGCACGCAATAACATTATGTCTAAAAAGTACATTTTTTAATTTTAAAAGTTATTATGAAAAAAATACCAACTATCATCTAAGCCTTCAGCCAGTTGTAATCTTTCTGCTTGTGGAAGGTCTTGTCTCAATGTTGATGGCTCTTGATTCATAAGGGTGGTGGTCCCTGAAGGTTAGAGCATCTGTGGCAATTTCTGAAAATAATACAATGAGATTTATGGTATCTACTTACTTTTCCTTTTGGAAAAAAATTCTCTGTAGCATATGATGCTATTTTACCCAGAGAAGAACTTGTTTCAAAATAGGCGTCAATCCTCTCACACCCTGTTGCTGCTTTATGAACTAAGTTTACATAATACGCGAAGTCCTTTGTTTTCATTTCAGCAAGTTCACAGCATCTTCACCTGGAGTAGATTCCATCTTAAGAAAGCACATTCCTTGCTTCTCCATAGGAGGCAAGTTTTCATTCATTCAGGTTTGATGATGAGATTGCAACAATTTAGTCACACCTTCATGGTCTACTTCTCACTCTGCTTCTCTTACTATTTCTACCACATTTGCAGTGACATATGCCACTGAAGTCTTGAACTTCTCAAAGTCATCTGTGAAGGTTAGAATTCACTTTTTCCAAACTTCTGTGCATGTACTTTGACCTTCTCCCATGAAACACTAATATTTTTAATGGCATGTACAATGGTGAATACTTTGCAGAAGGTTTCAAGTGACTCTCCCCAGATCCATCAGAGGAATCACCATCTGTGGCAACTTACAGCCTTATGAAATGTATTTCTTAAATAACGAGACTTGAAAGTCAAAATTATGCTTTGATTCATGTGCTATGGAATGGATGTTTTGGCAGCAGACATAAAAACAATATTAATCTCTTTGTACATCTAAATTAAACTTCTTGCGGTACCAGGTGCATTGTCAAAGGGCAGTAATAGTGTACAATGATTTTTTTTCTGAGTAATGGGTCTCAACAGTGGGCTTAAAATATTTAGTAAACTATGCTTTAAACAGAAGTGCTGTCATCAAGACTTTATTGCTCCATTTATAGGGTGCAGGCAGGGTAAACTTATAATTAATAAGGGCCCTGCAATTTTTAGAATGGTAAATGATCACTGGCTTCAGCTTAGTCATCATCTAGCCCCTAAAAAGATACAGCCTATCTTTTGAAGCTTTGAAGCTTTGAAGCCAGGCACTGACTTCTCCTCTCTAGCTTTAAAAGTACTCGATGGCATCTTTTTCCAATAGAAGGCTGTTTTGTTCACCTTCAAAGGCTGATGTTTAGTGTAGCTACCTTCATCAATAATTTTAGCTAGATCTTCTAGATAACTTGTTGCAGCTCCTCCTACATTAGCACTTGCTGCTTCACTTCACACTTTTATGTTATGGAGGCAGCTTCTTTCCTTAAACTGCATGGACCAACCTCTGCTAGTTTCGAACTTTTCGTCTGCAGCTTCCTCATTTCTATAAGCCTTCATATAATTAAAGAAACTTATGGCTTTGCTCTAAATTAGGCTTTGGCTTAAGGGAATGTTGTCACTGGTTTGATCGTCTACCCAAATTACTCAAACTTCCTTCATATCAGCAATAAGGCTGTTTTGCTTTCTTATCATTTGTGTGTTCACTGGAGTAGCATTTCTACTTTTTTAAAATAAATTTCACCTTCCATTTATAACTTGACTAACTTTCTGACACAGGGCCTATATTTCAACCCATCTCAGCTTTCAATAAGTCTTTGTCACTAAGCTTTTCTAGCCTTTGATTCAAAGTGAGAGACATGCAACTCTTCATTTCGCTTGAGCACTTGGAAAGTCATTGTAAGGTTTTTAGTTGGCCTAATTTTAACATTCTGTCTCAGGGAATAGAAAGGCTTCAAGAAAACGGGGAGAGATGGGAAATGACCAGGCACTTGAGCAGTCAGAATGTACACAATATTTATTAAGCTTTCCATCTTATATGTGCATAGTTGTAACATCCCAAATGAAAAAGTTTTAAATATGGTAAGAATTACCAAAATGTAACACAGAGACGAAGTAAACACATGCTCTTGGAAAAATGGGACCAATAGGTTTGCTTGATGCGGGGTTACCGCAAACTTTCAATTTGTAAAGAATTTCATATCTGCTAAGTGCAATAAAGTGAAGTACAGTAAAATCAGGTACACCTGTAAATATTTTACATCATGACCCATGAGGTTATTACTCAGGTGAATATAAATATAAACAAGTGTGTATAAAATTCATTTAACTTTATACATGATTTATACACATTATCGTATGTCTGTTGTCCTCCAATAAAACATTGTAAAATGTGCATATTGTTAGTCTGAAGTAGTTTTATTATTTTGTTACAGTTTGCGTGTCTTCGTAAATATTTTGTTTTAATACCTGTATTAAAATTATAAACGTGTGTCTGGACACAGTGGATCATGCCTATAATCCCAAAGCTTTGGGAGGCTGAGGCAGGAGAATTGCCTGAGGCCAAGACTTTAAGACCAGCCTGGACAACATAGGAAGATGTTATCTCTACCAAAACAAACAAAAAACCACTATAAACATTAAAAATGTATACATACAGTTAAATTGTGTACATTTTTAAGTTAAACTATAATTAAGACATTTTATCATAGCATTGGGGCGCATGAGAAAAATTTCCCTTTGGAGAGGGTTTGTACATATATAAGTTTCGATATACTTCCTTGAGCAATGATTAAGAATGAAAGACTAGCTTTAGATCCTATGCCAATTTATAGACAAGTGGTTTGACCTTGAGCAAGTTATTTGAGCAAGCACTGTCTGAGCTGCAGTGTTCTTTTTTTTTTTCTAATAAGAAAAGTCTTACTTACAAGGATTACCTTACTGCTATGGTTTTTATGTAAAAACATAAAGCACTGGGATTTCTGCTAACATGGCCAAAAAGGAACAGCTCTGGTGCGCAGTTCACATAGAGAGCGACACAGAAAGCGGGTGGTCTCCACATTCCCAACTGAGGTACAAGGTTCATCTCATTTGGACTAGTTAGACAGTGGCTGCAGTCCAAGGAGGGAAAGCTGAAGGAGGGTGGGACATCATCTTACCCAGGAAGCTCAAGGGGCTGGAGAACACCCTCTCCTAGCCAAGGGAAGGCATCAGGGACTTTTCTTGACACATTGGCACTCTGGCTCAGATACTGCGCTTTTCACATAATCTTCACAACCCACCAGGAGATTCCCTCTGGTGCCTACAACACCTGCACCCCAGGTTTCTAACACAAAACTGGAAAGCTGTTTTAGCTGTAGCAGGTTTTTTTTCCCCTCATACTCCAGTGGCACCTTGAATGCCAATGAAACAGAACCGCTCATTCCCCTGAAAAAAGGGGCTGAAGCCAGGAAGCCAAGTGGTCCAGCTCAGCGTGTCCTACCACCATGAAGACCAGCAAGCTAAGATCCACTGGCTTGAAATGCTCACAGCCAGCACAGAAGCCTGAGCTCAACCTGCGATGTTTGAGCTTGGTGGCGGGAGAAGTGTCTGCCATTGCTGACGCTTGAGTGGGTGGTTTTAACCTGCCTGTGTAAACAAAGTGGCCAGGAAGATTACACAGCAACTGACTGGAGCCCACAGCAGTTCAGCAAGGCCACTGCAGGCAGACTGTATCACTAGACTCATTTTTTGCCAGGCAGGGCAACTCTGAAAAAAGGCAGCAGCCCATCAGGAACTTATAAATAAAGCCCCCACCTTCCTGGGACAGAGCACCTAGGAAAAGGGACAATTATGGGTTCAGCTTCAGTAGACTTAAACATCCCTGCCCAGTAGCTCTGAAGGGAGGAACAGTCTCCCAGCACAACGCTTGAGCTCTGATAAGGGACAGACTGCCTCCTCAAGTGGCCCCCTGACCACCATCCTGACTGGGTGAAACCTTACAGCAGGGGCTGACAGACACCTAATACAGGAGAGCTCTGGCTGGCATCTGGTGAGTACCCTTCTGGGACAAAGCCACCACAGGAAGTAATAGGCAGCAATCTTTGCTGTTCTTCAGCCCCCGCTGGTGATTCCCAGGCAAGCAGGGTCTGCAGTGAACCTCCGGCAAACTCCAGCAGACCTACAGCAGAAGGGCCTGTTAGAAGGAAAACTAACAAACAGAAAGAGTTTCAACATCAACAGAAAGGACACCCACTCAGAGACCCTATCGAAAGGTCACCAACCTCAAAGACCAAAGGGAAATAAATCTACAAAGATGGGAAGAAACAGCACAAAAAGGCTGAAATCTCCAAAAACCAGAATGCCTCTTCTCCAAGGGACCAAAACTCCTGATGAGCAAAGGAACAAAACTGGATGGAGAATGAGTTTGATGAACTGACAGAAGCAGGCTTCAGAAGCTGGGTAATAACAAACTTCTCTGAGCTAAAGGAGCATATACTAACCCAATGCAAGGAAGCTAAGAGCCTTGAAAAAAGGTTAGATGAAATGCTAACTAGAATAACCAGCTTAGAGAAGAACATAAACGACTTGATGGAGCTAAAAAACACAGCACGAGAACTTCGCAAAGCATATACAAGTTTCAATAGCCAAATCGATCAAGTGGAAAAAAGGATATCAGAGATAGAAAATCAACTAAGTGAAATAAAGTGAGAAAGCAAGATTAGAGAAATAGAGTCAAAAGAAATGAACACAGCCTCCAAGAAACACGGGATTATGCGAAAAGACCAAATCCATGTTTGATCAGTGTACCTAAAAGTGACAGGGAGAATGAACCCAAGTTGGAAAACACTCTTCAGTATATTATCCAAGAGAACTTTCCCAACCTAGCAAGGCAGGCCAACATTCAAATTCAGGAAATACAGAGAACACCACAAAAATATTCCTTGAGAAGAGCAACCGCAAGGCACATCATCATCAGATTCACCAGGGTTGAAATGAAGGAAACAATGCAAAGGGCAGGCAGAGAGAAAAGTCTAGTTACCCACAAAGGGAAGCCCATCAAACTCACAGTGTTTCTCTCAGCAGAAACCCTACAAGCCAGAAGAGAGTGAAGGCCAATATTCAACATCCTTAAAGAAAATAATTTTCAACCCAGAATTTCATATCCAGCCAAACTAAGCTTTAAAAGTGAAGAAGAAATAAAATCCTTTATAGATAAGCAACTGCTGAGAGATTTTGTCACCACAAGGTCTGCCTTAGAAGAATTCCTAAAGGAAGCACTCAACATGGAAAGGAACAACCAGTAACAGCTACCGCAAAAACACCAAATTGTAAAGACCATCAACACTATGAAGAAACTGTATCAACTAACAGGCAAAACAACCAGCTAGTATCAAAATGGCAGGATCAAATTCACACATAACAATATTAACCTTAAATTAAATGGGCCAAATGCCCCAATCAAAAGACATAGGCTGGCAAATTGAATAAACAGTCAAGACCCATCAGTGTGCTGTATTCAGGAGACCCATTTTACAACCAAAAGCACACACAGACTCAAAATAAAGGGATGGAAAATTTATCAAGCAAATAAAAAGCAAAAGAAGCAGAGGTTGCAATCCTAGTCTCTCATAAAACAAACTTTAAATCAACAAAGATCAAAAGAGACAAAGAAGAGCATTACATAATGGTAAAGGGATCAATCCAACAAGAAGAGCTAACTATCCTAAATATACATGCCAATACAGGAGTGCCCAGACACATAAAGCAAGTTCTTACTGACTTACAAAGAGACTTAGACTCCCACAAAATAATAGTGGGAAACTTTAACACCCCACTGTCAATATTAGACAGATCAACAAAACAAAAAATTAACAAGGATATCAAGGACTTGAAATCAGATCTGGGCCAAGCAGACCTAACAGACATCCGCAGACTCTCCACCCCAAATCCACCAAATACACATTTTTCTCAGCAGCACATCAAACTTATTCTAAAACTGATTACATAATTGGAAGTAAAACACTCCTCAGCAAATGCAAAAGAATGGAAATCATAACAGTCTCCCAGACCACAGTACAATCAAATTAGAACTCAGGATTAAGAAACTTATTCAAAACCACACAACTACATGAAAACTGAACAACCTGCTCCTGAATGAATACTGGTTAGATAACAAAATGAAGGCAGAAATAAAGACGTTCCTTGAAACCAATGAGAACAAAGACACAATGTACCAGAATCACTGAGACATATTTAAAGCAATGTCTAGAGGGAAATTTATAGCTATAAAATGCCCAAAAGAGAAACGAGGAAAGAACCAAAATCAACACTCTAATGATATAATTTAAAGAACTAGAGGAGAAAGATCAAATTCAAAAGCTAGCAGAAGACAAGGAATAACTAAGATCAGAGCAGAACTGAGACAGAGACACAAAAACCCTTCAGAAAAATCAACAAATCCAGGAGATGGTTTTTTGAAAAGATCAACAAAATAGATAGACCACTAGCCAGACTAATAAAGAAGAAAAAAGAGAAGAATCAAATAAATGCAATAAAAAAATAATAAAGGGGATATCACTACTGTTCCCATGGAAATACAAACTACCATCAGAGAATACTACAAACACCTCTATGCAAATAAACCAGTAAATCTAGAAGAAATGGATACATTCCTGGGCACTTAGAGCCTCCCAACACTAAACCAGGAAGAAGTCAAATCCCTGAATAGACCAATATCAAGGTCTGAAATTGAGGAAGCATTTAATAGCCTACCAACCAAAAAAAGTCCAGGACCAGATGGGTTCACACCTGAATTCTACCAGACATACAAAGAGGAGCTGGTACCAATCCTTCTGAAACTATTCCAAACAATACAAAAAGAGGGAATCCTCTTTAACTCATTTTATGAGACTAACATCATCCTGATACCAAAACCAGGCACAGACACAACTAAAAAAGAAAATTTCAGGCCAATATCCATGACAAACATTGATGTAAAAATCTTCAATAAAATACTAGTAAATCAATTCCAATAGCACATCAAAAAGCTTATCCATCATGATCAAATCAGCTTCATCTCTGAGATGCAAGGCTGGTTCAACATACACAAATCTATAAACATAATTCATTACATCAACAGAACCAAAGACAAAAACAGGATTATCTTAATAGATGCAGAGAAGCCCTTTGACAAAATTCAATAGCCCTTTCTGCTAAAAAACTCCCAATAAACCAGGTATCGATGGAATGTATCTTAAAATAACAGGAGCTATTTATGACAAACACACAGCCAATGTCATACTGAATGGGCAAAAACTGGAAGCATTCCCTTTGAAAACTGGCAGAAGACAAGGATGCCCTCTCTCACCACTCCTATTCAACATAGTTTAGGAAGTCCAGGTGAGGGCAATCAGGAAAGAGAAAGAAATAAAGAGTATTCAGTTAGTAAAAGAGGAAGTCAAATTGTCTCTATCTGCAGATGACATGATTGTATATTTAGAAGACCCCATCTAAAAATCTCCTTAACCTGATAAGCAACTTTTACAAAGTCTCAAAATACAAAATCAGTGTGCAAAAATCACAAGCATTCCTATACACCAATAACAGAAAAACGGCCAAATCATGAGTGAACTCCCATTCACAATTGCTACAAAGAGAATAAAACGTCTAGGAATACAACTAACAAGGGATGTGAAGGACCTCTTCAAGGAGAACTACAAACCACTACTCAAGGAAATAAGAGAGAACACAAACAGATGGAAAAACATTCCATGCTCATGGTTAGAAAGAAGCAATATTGTGAAAATGGCCATACTGCCCAAAGTAATTTATAGATTCAATGCAATTTCCATCAAGCTACCATTGACTTTTTTCTCAAAATTGGAAAAAAAAAACCTTAAACTTCATATGGAAACAAACAAACAAAAAAAAGTCCGCATAGCCAAAACAATCCTGAGCAGAAAAAACAAAGCTGGAGGCAACACATTACCTGACTTAAAACTATACTACAAGGCTAGAGTAATCTAAACAGCATGGTACTGGTACCAACACAGAGATGTAGACCAATGGAACAGAACACAGGCCTCAGCAGGAATGCCACACAGCTACAACCATCTGATCTTTGACAAACCTGACAAAAACAAGCAATAAGGAAAGGATTCTCTGTTTAATAAACAGTGTTGGGAAAACTGGCTAGCCATATGCGGAAAGCAGAAACTGGATCCCTTCCTTATACCTTAAGCAAAAATTAACTCCAGATGGATTAAAGATTTAAACATAAGACCTAACACCATCGAAACCCTAGAAAAAAACCTAGAAAATACCATTCAGGATATAGCCATGTGCAAGGACTTCATGACTAAAACACCGAAAGCAATGGCAACAAAAGCCAAAATAGACAAATGGGATCTAATTAAACTTAATGGCTTCTGCACAGCATAAGAAACTATCATTACAGTGAACCAGCAACCAACAGAATGGGAAAAAAAGTTTCGCAACCAACAGAATGGGAAAAAAAGAACCAGCAACCAACAGAATGGTTAAAAAACTGTAAACAAATTTACAAGAAAAAAAAACCATTAAAAAGTGGGCAAAGTATATGAACAGACCCTTCTCAAAAGAAGACATTTATGCAGCCAACAAACATATGAAAAAAGCTCAACATCACTGGTCATTAGAGAAATGCGAATCAAAACCACATTGAGATACTATCTCATGCCAGTTAGAATGGCAATCATTAAAAACTCAGGAAACAACAGATGCTGGAGAAAATGTGGAGAAATAGGAACACTTTTACACTGCTGGCAGGAGTGTAAATTAGTTCAACCATGTAGAAGACAGTGTGGTGATTCCTCAAGGATCTAGAACCAGAAATACCATTTGACTCAGCAATCCCATTACTGGGTATATACCCAAAGGATTATAAATTGTTCTATTATGAAAACACATGCACACGTATGTTCATTTTAGCAATGTTTACAATAGCAAAGACCTGGAACCAACACAAATTCCCATTAACAATAGACTGGATAAAGAAAATGTGGCATATATACACCATGAAATACTATGCAGCAATAAAAAACGATGACTTCACGTCCTTTGCATGGACATGGATAAAGCTGGAAACCATCATTTCCAGCAAAATGACTCAAGAACAGAAAACCAACCACCACATGTTGTCACTCATAAATGGGTGTTGAACAATCAGAACACATGAACAAAGGGAGGGGAGTATCATACACCATGGCCTGTTGGGGTCTGGGGGTCTAGGAGAAAGATACCAGGTGGTTGGGCAATAGGGGAGGGATAGCATTATGAGAAATACCTAATGTAGTTGACATGGTGATGGATGCAGCAAACCACAATGGCAGGTGTATACCTATGTAATAAACCTGCATGTTTTGCACATGTACCCCAGAACTTAAAGTATAATTTTAAAAAACTTAAAAAAATTACTCAGATGCTCCCCTAAAATAAATAAATAAAGCACCATCTATAGTAACCAGCATGGTAGGTGTTCAACAAAAAAACAATAACTTCTATACAATAATTAAATTAAGGCTTAAAGTGTAATATTCATGGTTTCACCACGGCTATTTCAAGCCTACTTTTTAAAGGTTCAGAGGAGCAATATCCCCTTAAACTAAGTTGTATGCTGTGTTTCCAAGGACTGAGAAGGCAGAAGACTACAATATGTGTGGGATATACTGTAATGCATTCCTTATAGTTTATCTAGTGTGACTTGTAGATATTCAGATGATACAAATGTAAAAATATGTTTTGAAGTTTTGTTTAAAGAGATAAGAATTCTCTAAGTTAGTGAGTAGAAAGACCTTAGCAATTAACGGCTAAACTTAATTTATATCTTGAATAATTATATTTCCTATGATTTTTCTTTTTGTGTTTCTATATTTAGGAAATAAATGTAGGAAATCAGAAGTGTGCTGGAAGAAACCAAAGATGATTATATAAGTTCTGACAAGAAAAGCTAACGAATACTGAATAGGTCATTAAGCACCTCAGACTCCAGAAGTCTTCACAAGGATGTGTCAGGTGCTGGACCATAGGCCATAGGACATGATATAGAAGACAGAACCTACAGTTAACTAAAATCGACGAAGAATCTCAGTTATATGTACTAGTGAATTTCGGTAGTCCAACAAGGAGCAAGCTACCAAACCCCATAAAGAGCTGATTGGTCATTCTCAAATGTGTCTTACTTGTGAGACACATTTGAGAATGACCATTTTGTAGCAAAGAAATTATTTTTTATGCAATTGAAATACAGCTGATTTTCTTTATAATAACCAACCAATATGCCCTACTGTTCATTACTATTTGGGAAATGAAGTGTGGTCCCTTTTTACATATCAGCATGATGCTAAAATATTATTATATGTCATATTCATAATTCTAAGCATTTTATTTTCAAAATTATTATGTGTCCAGATATGTAGAAAGCATATTTTAAGGACTTTTATTCATTTTTATTCAGACATATGGAATGGCATAAACAAATCTTATTCATCAGAGGTACATAATCACACTATTACTTATACAACTTTGTCAATGCTTCAAATATGTTTAATTTAGACTATATAGTTGTTTCCGGATATTTCTCCCAAACTGCTATAATTAAAGAATTTTACAATAATAACAGATATACCCCAAGATTAAATAAACACATGAAGAATTTGAAATATTTTTCCCACATTCTAAACAATCACCTTCAGTACCCCCAAAACCCTCTGCCTCTTCTCCCCTGGAAAATACGTATAAGCACATATAAATGTTTGCCTACACTTCGAGGATTTCACAAACCTCCTGAAATATAGCTATGGATACAGGTTCATGTAGTTGAAGTCAGAACCCCTTGTTCCTGAGTGGAGATTGTAAAAAATGTCAAACCAAGAGACCACTCAACAATTTTATCATACATCTACTGCATGTAGGAACAGGGTCAAGCCCTGGTGATATCACATGGCTAAGACTCAGTAAGCCAAAAAATAAAGTTCATGTGCAAATTTGCACCTGTGCACCATAATTCCTGAAAAGTGGAAAAACTGAGCATGCAAACACCAAATATCCATGCAAGTTGCTTGATTTTGCTTTCTTTAAATGCTTTTCAAATACATATTTGTATAGAAAACTTATATTGCATTTTGAATATTTCATCAGTTTTTACATTTCTCATAGAATTTAAAACAAAACAAGACACACAGAGTTTCTTGTAAGTAAACCTAATTTGGAAAGATTCAGCACTTTCTCTTGATACGTTAACCCTGGCACTCATTTCTATCAAGACTCCAATCCTTAGTGGACCCTGAAATTCTTGGCAGCAAATATCAGGCAGCTTTGCAAATCTGATATCAACTGTTTCCACAAAATAAATACTTTTTTAATAGAATGAATATAAGAATGAAAAACTCAAAGTAACTAAAGTTTTGTACAAGTAGACAAAAGCATACTAATACAACCTAAGTGAAAAAAATAAGAAATCCCAAAATTAAGCAACTCTATTATTAAAAATTATATTTTAATTTAAAGAGGAAAACTACTCCTGCCAAGAAAACAAAGTCAATTTTTAATTTGTTAAGGATGAATAGAAATGTACATGCAGTATTCTACTACTGGAGGCTGTTGGCAAGAGATCCCAATTAAGTAAGGGTTCTAAGATGAATAGAAGTAATTTATTTTTTTAAAAAATTAAACAGTCTTGGTTCTTGTCCTCTCATTATTAATTTATTTGTACCTTATAGTTATAGAAGTAGCTTTATGATAGGAAGAGTGTGTTAAATTTTGTACAATTTCCTTATATTTTCAGAATGACTCTCTTTGAATTCATTATTCCAGAATCTGTTATAAATCTTATATGAAATATTCACACATACATTTGTTCTGTATGTTTTAATTTACATGTTTGTTTTGTTTTTTAAAAAGAGTTACATTATATAGAATTACAATAATCAAATAATCAGATGCATCATTGCAATCTTGAGACTGCATAGCCTATCCTTGGTTTAAGGTAAATTTTTTCCTAAATTTAGAAGAATCTTACAGAGGAAAAAATCTTTCATAAGAACAATGTCAAAAATCTAATCTAAAGCAAACAAAAAATCAGAATATGACAAGTTATAAGATTTAAGCTAAGTATATGAACCTTTCATCTCCCTTTGAATTACTTTTTGTCTTCACGTGTGAAATAAAATTATTTATTTTCACCAACTTCTTTATAATAATCTGTGAAAATAAACTTGGTCAACAGTAGCATTTATGACATTTAGCTTTCTTTATAAGACAGATAAAAACCTGCAAGATAAAAGATTACCATTAGAAATCTGTTACTTCTGCTTTGATAAATTCTTTTATTCAACATGTATTTATTGAGTACTCTTATGTACCATTTATTGTGCTAGAAGCAAATTATAATCCTCACAACAATGTAAGGAGGTAGTCATATCCTTTAAAATATACACTAAACCATCTGAAATATAGTAGACACACATTTCATATTTATCAGACGAATTAACAAATGGACAAATAGTTCTCTTAAAGAATATCAGGTAGTTGACCTCAAAACAGTACATTTCAGAACTGTGATTTAAATATAGTTTGAATGGGCTCCAGAGGCTATATCATTCATTTAAGAGGTAAGAGGAGGAGACAAATATGTAGATATATTAATATACTACATATAGTTATGCATGCATGCACATTCACCAAAGAGATTTCTCTGTATAGGACCTGCGGCTCCAATTTTCACACTCTTATCATGATCTGTAAGGCTGATAAAATCCTGCTCAGTTAGCCTCTCAGTCACCAATGAAGAAGAAAAGGCAATAAATGTCAGACTCATCTTTTTGTTTTTCTCTCCTCTAGAGATCTTAACTCGTTCAATCGTAACTGACTGGGTAGTCTTCCAATACGTTCAAATTAATATTTTCTGTTTTATTCAGGTTTCTAGTTTTTCTCAAACTAGGTCATAAATACCAGGGTCAGAAATCAGGGCTGGGCTTTCAACAGTAAAATAGATTACAATACTAAAATCTACAAATTTAAATAATAAATTTTTGGATGGATATTTCTCTGTACGTAAAATTACTAAAGTCTTAAAACTTCAGCAAAAATATTTTGATCAGTGTATCCTAAAGTGTGATTTGCACAGTTCCTGCATGAAATACACTGAAATACTTATTAAACACAGTTTCTGAGCCCCATTCCAGAATATTGGGGATGGAATGGAGAATTTCTCGTTTTAAATCAGTCTCTGGCCTATTCTAATATTCACTGAAGTTTAAGACTTACTACAGATCCTGTTAATTGCAAAGGGACAGTTTGACTATAGAAGATATACTTGCTTATCATTTGGTGAAAAAAAACTGGAATTTTAAAACATATGTTTTTTGCATAAATTTTGTATAATCAGATACGTTAAACATTATAATACCGGGTTAAGTAAAAATCCAAATTTGGGGACTTTGTTTTAGATAGCTGTTTTATCAAATGCTTTTCTGGTATCTACTGAAATAATTTTATAAATTTTGTCCTTCACTCTGTTGGTATGATTTAGTACATTGACTGATTTGTGAATGTTGAACCATCCTTGCAACCCTAGTAGAAATCTCACTTTACCATGAGGAATAATCTTTTGAATGTGTTGTTGAAATCAGTTTGCTAGATTTTGTTGAGGATTTTTGTGTCTATGTTCATCAGAGACAGTGCTGTGTACTTTTCAATTTTTGTTGTGTCTTTGGTATTGGTATCAAGATAATACTGACCTTGTAAATTGAGTCTGAAACTATTCTCTACTCCTTAATTTTTGAAATAATACCATGAGTAGGATTGGTATTTGGTTCTTTAAATATTTAGTAGAATTCATGGGAAAACCATCAGGTCCTGGGCTTTTGTTTGATGGGAGACTTTTTATTACCGCTTCTATCTTCTTACCTGCTATTGGTCTGTTTAGGTTTTAGATTTTTTTTATGGTTCAATCTTCATAAGTTTTGTGTGTCTAGGAATTTATCCATCTCTTCTAGGTTTCCCAATTTATTAGCATATACATGCTCATAATAATCTCCAATGATCCTTTGAATTTCTTCTGTCAGTTGTAATGTCTCCTTTTTCATGTTTTTTTTTAGCTAGTCTGGCTAAAGGTCTATTTTACCATTTCAAAAAACTAATCTTTTGTTTTATAGATATTTTATATTTCTTTTCTATCTCAATTGTATTTATTTCTGCTCTCATTTTAAAAATTATTTTCTACTACCAATTTTGTGATTTCTTTGCTCTTGCTTTTCTGTTCATTAAGATGCATCATTAGGTTGTTTATTTACAGTTTCTTAATTTGTTTCCATTTTTATGGGTACATAGTAGGTATATATGTCTATGGGATATATGAAATATTTTGATATAGGCATACTACATGAAATGATCACATCAGGGTAAATGGGGTATCCATCATGTCAAGCATCCACATCACAAATATACATCTTTTTTCCTTACCATACACTATTTACATTAATTAGTTTCATATGCATTATAATCTAAATGTAAAAGATGATGCAATAACGCCTTGGGAAGATATTATAGTATTTTAAAGATGCTGCAACATACATCCCAACCTACATACATTCCTATAATCAAAGGAGGAAAAATCCAAATGGATATTATGATCTAAAATGATCATCCTTCCCACATTTTGTTAAGTGGTGTAGAAAGGGCTTCATGAAGGAAGGAACCCTGTAAGATTTTCCTTTTAATGTAAGACATTAACAGAGAAAGAATAACAAAAAAAATACATTGATGGAAATATGCAATGCATATCTAGGGAATGGTCAGCGCCTTACCTCATTGTAGCAGAGTAAAGTTAGACTCAATAAAACAATATTTTGGAAAATGGATTAGAGCATAAAGAGACTAGAACTATTTATTCATAATCCAGATCAAGAACACTGTAGAAGAATATGGCAATGGAATGGAAGGCTAGAGTCAGATCTAGAGACATTAGAGAAGGAGAATTACAGAAATTGGTCACTAGTTAGTCATAGGCATGGACGATAAAGAATTAAAGATGAGGCCATGGTTTTAAACTTCAGTGATCAGTGAAATTGTAATATCATTAACAAAAATAAACTCCAAATTTTAAAGGTCAAAGATAATTTAAACATCACTTATTTGAGAACTTTCTCTTCATCTGTGTGTTGTTATGTGGTCTTGCAAGAGTTTAAGATACAGGGATTGAAGAGAGAGTATTCAAATTTTAATCCTGTTTCTGCCATTCGGTAGCTGTGTCACCTTGGGCAAACTACATAAACTCTCTTGTTCCCACTCCATCATCTGTAAAAATGAGTAAAAATAACCTTCCCTACTTCAGAGAGCTGTAAAGTACATTGTCTGACACACCGTTTCAGGTGCTCAGTAAGTGTTACCTAGCATTACTACTATTTTAGTAAAAATTTATAATACAGTGATTGACAGATATTTGAGATGCACATTCCACAGACATGGACTGTAAGGTAAAACTATAGTGCCCCCCAAAGTAAGTATTCCACCTTTCAAAGAGACTACAGCCCAAACAATGAAAACCATGGCAACTTTCAGTTGGGAAATTACAGCCACATAGACAAATCAGTCAAATATTAAAAATGGCACATAGAGAATCAGGAGTTGAATCTAGGTGTATTTCAAATAAATAGAAGACATACAAAGGGTAAAAGAAAGCAATTTCACAGGTATAAGGAATAAATATTCTTTCATCTCAATAAATTCATGTATCAACCCTTTAAATCCTGCTGCTGGAAGCTGCTTCCAATTAAATACACCTGTTGTTTTTCAGATTTTCAAGATTAACTCTTCTATCTAACTCTACATAACTTTTATACTTTTTGCTGGTGGTCTGTCTGCATCATACTATACACTAAAGTGCTTTTCCATCAGTTTACTGTTCTCCAAGAGTATCAGCAATTTTTGTAATGAAATATCATATTAGTAGTGCTACTGAAGGAGAAGCAATGTTCTAGAGATTGTTGTTCTATATTATCAAGGATTTTGTATTATTAAAAATGAATTCATTGGTCTTTTTATTTTTGTTCATAATCAATGCCTTGGGGAATGGTCACATTTTCAAAGGCTATGGGATAAACCTCTTTTATGGTAAATGTACCGCACATCTTAACAAATCCCATGGCTGTGTGCTTTGTACTGATTAATCAGACTCTGGAGTTGTAGACAAAACAACTCACTTGTAATTTAGTACCAACAAAATTCTTCCACTCTTGAAAACTTTATTCTCTCCTTATTTGTACATTTTTCATTAGCTTTGAAAATATCTACTTCTCTGTGTTCACCAATATGAACATCTGGAATATTGCATGAGTGATGCATTTATTTTCTTTTAAAAACAAAAAAATTTCAGATATATGAAAATTATTATAACTATATACTTATGAAAGCATAAGTAAAATTGTAATGTTCAGTATAACCATCCAGATGGACATGACTTTAACAATTTGGAACTTTGGAAGTGACTACTAATGGGCAGATTCCTTTGAAAAAGTGATAATAACACTGAATTTCCACTTCATTAAATAGAAAGTGGTTGACTCAAAATCACTTCTCATCAATTTCTACAACTCAATATTGAACTAAGCCAGAAAAAATATTAGAAATTTAAGATGTGTGCTGTTCTTTGAATTAGAATCTTATAAGCCTCTACCTGAAGCCTGGGAATTTGGTTTAAAAAAATTAGATAGGTACACAAAATGGATAATTCAGAATAAAACAGTTTTTCTTTTTTCCTCAATATTTCCACATCCATTACTCTTAGCTTTCATTTCTCTCCTGATTTTTAATCAGAAAAACTAATTAGACAATAAAATATTATTGACAAAGATTTATGCATCTCTCTAGGCACCTACTGTGTTAAAGGCAGAATAGTCTTGGATATAGGAATATTTTATCAAAACAATTTCTTCATTTTAGTTTGAGTTTATAGAGAACATATAGATTAGATGAATATATCCAAGTTATGTAAAAACAAATTCAAATGGACTACAAAATATTATCTGTAATTCATTAATGCTATAGGTTAAAAAGTAAAAAAGTTTAAAAATTTCTAAAACCACAAGTTGGCTATTATCACTAAAATAAGCACTTTATTTGTGGGTTATACAGTCACCTTGTGAACTGTAAATGAGGCACTGGCCTGAAAACTGAAAGGTCTTATGAATGTGTGTTATCTTGCTGAACATAATGATGTTTAAACTAGTTTCCACTGAATTATAATCTGCTCCTAGCAAAAAAGATTCTTTTTCTGTAGAAAAGGGACATCCATTTACACCGTACTTTTTAGTTGGAGACAGGGGAAGAGGTCAGTGGCCCATCACGTTTTAGAATGCCTAGGCGTACTGGTGATGTAATGGAGCTGTCAACATACATTGCTTAAGGAACACAGTGTGTGTTCATTTTCATGCCTTGTATGAGGTAAAAACTCCTGTACTCTTATAAGATATAAATTTCCCAGGGATTTTATAAATTCAATCATGAGATGATAGACTAACTGAGCTCATTATAACGCAATGTCTATAAACATTTTTTAAATGTCGGTTTTGTAAGAGGATGAACTACACCAAGATGAAACAGCAATAACAAATTTAGTACATACAAAAATATTGTTAGTTAATACATAATAAACACAAATACTGCTATTCTAGGTATTTAGTATCTGAAATTTACATATCTTTATGTGAGGACCTCTGTAAATTACGTTAACTGATTTCATTTTCCTTGTTTCTGTAATGTAACAGTCTCCTGATTAAGGTTAAGGTTTGCTCTTGACTATCAAATGCTCTTAGACTGGTTAATTGAGCCTATATTTGGAGTATAGATAAATGTAGTATATTTCCCTCTAACGCTTATGGTGATTTGGGCAATCTAAAGGACCTTAGGATCTGACTGGAAATCCCTAGAGTATACTAACTGGTGTGAAGTAGTTTTAAATGTCTACCAACCTGCTCTCCAGGGTGAGGAAGGAAGGCAGAGAAGATGAGTGGCAGCATTTCTTATTTCTGTGGTATAAATACTCCCAACGTGGACAATTTTAAGCCGCTAACATTATGTCATGGAACCCAGAATTGAGAAAGAATAACATGACAATGTGAGCTAATCCTGGCACCCCATTGACCTCTTAATTTTGTAACCTCAATGCCTGACAGAAATGAAATGCAGTTGATCTTTGCAGGAGAGGATACTGAAAGCAGGATCTCATCTATTCTCTAACAGAAATATTACAAAGTTAGCCAGGCACAGTGGCTCAGGCCTGTAATCCCAGTACTTTGGGAGCCTGAGGCTGGTGAATCATTTGAGGTCAGGAGTTTGAGACCAGCCTAGCCAACATGGTGAAACACATTCTCTACTAAAAATACAAAAATTAGCCAGGTGTGGTGCTGCACACCTGTAATTTTAGCTACTCCAGAGACTGAGGCAGGAGAACTGTTTGAACCCAAGAGGTGGAAGTTACAGTTGAGATCGCACCACTGCACTGTAGCCTGGGTGACAGAGTGAAACTCTATCTCCAAAAAAAGGAAAAAGAAAGAACGATTACAAAGTTAATATGTTCCATTTCCCAAGACAGAGAGTAAGAGATATAAGAAATTCTGTACAACCTTTCATTCATCTCTTTCTTCCCTTATTGCCTTATAGTATCATATTTTAGGAACGCTGGTGACACTTTCTGAAGCTCATCTTCCTCCACATGAAGAAAATGTTGCTATTTGACCAATGGTGATAGACCTCCCCTCACCACCCTCATCAGCATGCAACACTGAATTTTCCAAAGGTTTTCTCACATAGGAGTTACTCTTGGCCTTGTGAAAATCAAAGAAAAGCATTAGTAAAAGTAGATAATTTGCCCAAAGCTTCAGATCCAGATCTACCTGACTGAAAATCTAGAACTTTTGACCTTATGTAGTTGAGAAAGCTTCACTGGGGTCTATACTGGCCACACTATTATCATTTTGACCTGGAATTTAACTCTGGCTCAAAATTGATTCAGGTTCACTAGATCTTAGTTATTTATACTTTCTGATAAAGCTTTAAGGCTGTCCATCTTTTATATAAATAATTGTATAGATACTACTTTTCCCCAAAAGGTTTCATTGTCACCAAGTTTTTTCTCCCGAAATTATTCAATTTGTTAAAAAAAAAATGCCTCTACAAATAAAAGAATTATGGCAGTAAACACCTTTTGCTTGCATAGATATTAGTAACATCCATACCAAATGTGTTATTATCTAAGGCAATTATTTAATAGTATTTCTATCTTTGTTAACTTTTGTAAGAAAACTTTACTAGAAAACAGTGTGGCGACTCCTCAAGGATCTAGAAACAGAAATACCATTTGACCCAGCAATCCCATTACTGGGTATATACCCAAAGGATTATAAATTGTCCTGTTATAATGACACATGCACATGTATGTTCACTGCAGCACTGTTCACAACAGCAAAGACTTGGAACCAACCCAAATGCCCATCAATGATAGATTGGATAAAGAAAATGTGGCACATATACACCATGGAATACTATGCAGCCATGAATTCATGTCCTTTGCATGAATGAATTCAAAACAATGAATTCATGTCCTTTGCAGGATGAATCTGGAAACAATCATTCTCAGCAAACTGACACAAGAACAGAAGACCAAACACTAGTGGGTGATGAACAATGAGAACACATGGACACAGGGAGGGGAACATCACATATCGGGGCCTGTTGTGGGGCTGGGGGAGCTAGGGGACAGATAGCAGGGGTGGGGGAATTGGGGAGGGATAACATCAGGAGAAATATCTAATGTAGATGACAGGGGGATGGATGCAGTAAACCATCATGGCATAAGTATACCTATGTAACAATCCTGCATGAGCTGCACATACACCCCAGAACTTAAAGTATAATAAAAAATAAAATAAAATAAAGTAACATATCAGAAAACCAGTAAATGATTCAACAAATGAGAGAGAGACAATTTCTAGTGGATATGCTAGAGTTCATTCAGATTAAGAATCTCATTTCTGGCCAGGCGCGGTGGCTCAAGCCTGTAAACCCAGCACTTTGGGAGGCCGAGGTGGACGGATCACAAGGTCAAGAGATTGAGATCATCCTGGACAACATGGTGAAACCCCATCTCTACTAAAAAATACAAAAATTAGCTGGGCGTGGTGGCGCGCGCCTGTAGTCCCAGCTACTCGGGAGGCTGAAGCAGGACAATTGCTTGAACCTGGGAGGCAGAGGTTGCAGTGAGATGAGACTGCACCACTGCACTCTAGCCTGGCGCCTGGTGACAGAGGAAGCCTCTGTCTCAAAAAAAAAAAAAAAAAAAGAATCTCATTTCTGAGAAAATGATACTAATAAGGATGATTCTGAGGTATGACAGAATCTTGCATTATCAAGTAAGATTCATACAATAAGAAACTGCCAAGGCAGGTATATAATATTAAAACTTTTAGAAGTATTTTCAGCTCCATATATTGAAGTAAAATATTTTTTTCTGGTTAACTATATGACAATCAGTAAATACTATCAACTAAAAATGTCCTGTCCTTAAGAGAAATAAAGTTTACACTTTTTTGGTAAATCACTTGGAACAGACATAACAAATATGTGGCATGCCTGCAAGTCCTCTCCTGTCCTACTTCTACTGTAGGCATCACTAATCAATTTCCTGCTGAACCTAGATGTAGTCTCAGAAAACAATTTTTCAGAAAGTGCCAGAGAGCTTCAGCCATTGATGAAAACTTATTTGCTATTCCCGGTATGGATGGTCATAATTCAATATTAACAGTTTATGTAACATCCAGCTAGTTTCTAATCATTAAAGTATATTTCCCTGAACATAAAAGGAAAAAGTATATTACTAATCAGGGGATCTCTAAGCATTTTAGTTTTTTAACAATAAAGTACATTAATACATAACAGTATTTAATGCACACAAGTTATTTTAAAAATGCAATAAGTATCAGGATATGTAAAAGAAAAAACTCTAAAAATAGCACAGAAAGAAAAACGTGTTAATAGTGCTAGTAAGAAAATAGAGGCAAAATATGTTAGAAGAAGAGAGAGTTAAAAACTTGGGCTATCTTTGGGTAAAACACATTATGTTAAGAAAATAAACATTTTACATTTAAAAATGTATTTTTTCTAGATGTAAAGATTATTTTCTTATTAAACATATGCATATTTCTTTTTATCATATACTGGCAAAAATGTAACTTTATTTTTTAACTTGTAAGTTATCAATTCTCAATAAACTAATTTTTAAAAATATTTTTCACCCATACAAAAAAGGAATTGCAATTAGAAGCTATATTATTATTTTAATATCTCTATTATATTAAAAGACTAAACAACTTTCCCAATTTTAAGAATCATTTCACTTAAACATCATCAGAATTTTTTGAATGAACTGTTTTTGGTTTTTGAAATTTACAGATAATCTCCATTAGGTAGAATATTACATGGAATGCCCCCTCAATTAAGAGTCAGAAGATCTAGGTTATAAACAAAGCTCTCCCATGAATTATTTGTATGAACAAGGAGAAGCTAGTCCTCTGTAAAATGTGTGGGTTGGGCTAGAAAATCCCTAAGATCCTTTCAAATTCCAAAATGCTATTTTATTATGCTTAATTTATCTAAAAATTTTCAGAATTTAATAACCATCAAAGAAAACTGACATTTTATTTCATAGTGTCCATATGGACCTAGTTGTTTTGGGTTTTTTTAAATAAGACGTATTTTTATGTGGTGATGTGTAAACAAAATGTTTTAATTAAAATTATTTCATGCTTCTTTAATCTCTTTTAATTATTGAGGATCATAGCATAGTATTTTCGGACCTAAAAGTCAATGATACGCTTTAGGAACAGCATGTGTGAGTCTGCTGAAATCATTAGCAGAATTATTTGCATGTTTGTTCACAGTGTTCACTAAGATATTAATAGGGCCCATGACCCAGAAAAAGTCTAAATGCTGTCTGGGTCAGACTGTCATGCTTTGAGGGCATAGTAACAAATCTGTAGATTGTCCTGACTTCAAGAATATACAGGTCAGTAGATTTAGATTCAGAACCCCTGCAGTTAGCAGGAAAATGTCCCTGAACACACGAACATCATCTGTCTAATAGAATAATTAGCTACTCTAATTATAATATTAGCTATTCTAATAGTAATATTCATTACTATTATGATCCACATGAATGGAACAATGGAGCTTCCTGTTGATCAAGAGGCATTTAAAAAAAAAATCACCTGGTTTGGAATCCAGAAGGTAAGGATTTGAATGTTTACCTTATTGCTTGCTTCTTGTGTGATCACAGGCAAATTAATCTTTCTGAGTCTCAGTTATGTCTCTTGTAAAATGTAACAATACAAATTTTAACACCTGCTGTTAATTTTTATCTCCCAAACATTTCTCAAATTATACTCTACCCACCCACGCCCACCCACTCTTTGGTCACTATCATTTTGTGCCTTACTGCAGCCCTTTCATTGGTCTCCCTGCTTCTACTGTGGCCTGTGGCTTCTCTCTAACTATTAGTGTGCTGGCAAACAGTTTACACACAAAAAGTTAATAAAACGAAATTAAAATTAAAAGTCTCATTTCTAGTATTTGTATACTTTCAGCAATATAATTACTGCTGCTATGGCTACCAATGTTATGTCACTGAACATAGAGTTAAGAAAAAATGCACTCAATTGGCTCTAGAGACATAGAATCCTCATGCTATTGACCAGGAAAAGCACCTCATCTCTCTCCTCTTGCAATAACAAGCTTAGTATCAAGAGACCTGACTATGCATAAAACTCTATCAGCCTTTGAGATTCTTGAGAAAGAAAGAAACCTCGCTGACAGAAGACAGAAAAGCTAGCATGAGAAATATCAGATTCTTACTTAATGTAATCTTCAAGAGAAAATAAATGCAATTACCTAGAAAATCCTCTTGCCTAATTTCAGTCAATTGCAAGTTATGAATATTTTATCTCAGTGGCCTGTTTTTAAAAAGAATAAATTAATTAATTGATTGAGGCCCAACACGATGCTTTGTAATACTATTATAAGAAATTAGAAAAATAAAATGCATTACAATGTTTAACAAAATATCTAGTACATGGGAAGAAATCAATAAATGATTTTAGTGATTACAATTTTCTTATACTCTCTGGAAAGTTTTCCACAAACAAAAAGCAAGTTCTCCAAAATAAAACAGACAAGTGGAAAGTGCAGGTGGGATGACAAAAAAAACTGATGCTCATAACACGTTTTGGCTTTGCTTCATTAAATAGGGCCTAACTTTTTCAACAAAGATAGAATAAACTAACCATTTTACACAATATCTATGTCCTGACTTAGCAAAACAGGGCCTGTATAAACCTGAAAATAGAAAAATGCACCTGTCTAAATTCTAGATGCTGATTTGTGAGTCAAAGACTATCTTTCCCATACTATGCCTTCACCCTTCTTATTTGTCTCTACCTCTTACACAGAGAGAGAGAGACAGAGAGATTTATATATCTAAGCACAAACTTAAAACCCTAGAAAATCAGGCTGGGTGTGGTTGCTCCTTCCTATAATGCCAGCATTTTGGAAGGCCAGGGTGAGCAGATCACTTGAGGTCAGGATTTTGAGACCAGCCTGGCCAAAATGGTGAAATCCCATCTCTAGTAAAACTAAAAGAAAAAATTAGTCGGGTGTGGTGGCGGGTGCCTGTAATCCCAGCTACTCAGGAGGCTGAGGCAGGAGAATCACTTGAACCCAGGAGGCGGAGGTTGCAGTGAGCTGAAACCAAGCCACTGCACTCCAGACTGGGTGATAGATTGAGACTAGGTCTCAAA
>CAUYLG010033061.1:0-73922 GCA_963573385.1 Cacajao melanocephalus | reverse complement strand
TTGCTCTTGTCCAGGCCAGAGTGCAATGGCGCGATTTTGGCTCACTGCAACCTCTGCCTCCTGGGTTCAAGCCAATTCTCCTGCCTCAGCCTCCCAAGTAACTGGGATTACAGGCATGCACCATCATGCCCAGCTAATTTTGTATTTTTAGTAGAGACAGGGTTTCGCCATGTTGGCCAGGCTGGTCTTGAACCCCTGACCTCAGATGATCCACCGGCCTTGGCCTCCCAAAACATTGGGATTGCAGGCATCAGCCACCGTGCCCGGCCAAAATTTAAAACTTCTGCTCTTTCACTGTGAAAAGAATGTAAAGACAAACCACAGACAGAGAAAAACATATACAAATTAGATGGCTAATATTTATATTCAGCATAAAGAACTCTTATAACTCAATAATAAGAAAACAAAACAACAAATGGGTGGAAGAGACGAACATACATTTCACCAAAGATTTACTAATGGTAAAGAACCACATGAAAAGATGCTTTCATCAAAGTTATTGGAGAAATGTCAATTAAAACCACAATGAGAAACTACACTGCACCTATTAGGATGGCTGAAATTATACAGACTGATCACAAGTGTCGGAAGATAAGCAGCCACTGGAACTCTCACACACCACAGGTGGAAATGTAAGTGGCGCAGCCATTTCGGAAGAGTTTGGCAATTTCTTAAAAAGCTAAACATACATCCACCATATGATCAAGCCACTCCACTCTAGGCATTTGCTCAAGAGAAATAAAGCATAAGCCCATACAAAGACTGTATATGAAAAGTCATGGACACTTTATTTATAACAGCCACAAGATGGAAACAGCCCAAATGCCCATCAACAGGCAAATGGATGAATAAGGTATGGCATATTCACAAAACAGAATATTACTCAGCAGCAAAAAGCAATGCAGCATTGATACATGCAACAACATGGATGATTCTCAAAATAACTATGCTGAATGGAAGGCAAACTAGGGTACATATGGTATGGTTCTTGCTATATAAAATTCTAGAAAATGCAAACTAGGCCAGGCGCAGTGGCTCACACTTGTAATCCCAGCACTTTAGGAGGCTGAAGCAGGTGGATCACAAGGTAAGGAGATCAAGACCATCCTGGCTAACACAGTGAAACCCTGTCTCTATTAAAAATACAAAAAAATTAGCTGGGTATAGTGGTACACACCTGTAGTCCCAGCTACATGGAAGGCTGAGGCAGGAGAATCACTTGAATCCGGGAGGTGGAGGTTTCAATGAGCTGAGATCGCGCCACTGCACTCCAGCCTGGGTGACAGAGCAAGACTCCGTCTCAAAAAAAAAAAAAAAGAAAGAAAAGAAAATGCAAACTAATCTAGAGTGACATTGGATCATGAGCTGCCCAGTGAGCGTGGACAGGACAGGGAGGTGCAAGCTTTGGGGTGTGGTGTATATAGCCACTATCTTGGCTTTGATAATAGTTTCACGGATGTTCACATATGTCAAATTTTTCAAATTGTACACTTCAGACATGTGACATTTATCGTAAGTCAATCATACTTCAATAAACCTGTCTGAATAAAACATTTTAACAACAGCTATGATTGAAATACATCCAATACATTACATGATCCATGAGTTCATTAAGATACTTCCTAAAAACAACCAATAAGCCGTGTTGGACACCTTTAAGATGCTAGACCACCAACTCATTATTCTGAAAATTGGTAAATAAAGAGAATGCACTTATTCTGACTTTTTTTGGGGAAAGGGTATAAAATGTATTTCTAGACAGCCAAATAGTTGATGAGGGCAAAGTTCTGTTTTATAGAATAACTTCAAAGAATCTATGCAGAAAGACTAAGAGAATTAGGAGAATCCTCTTTGTGCAACCCCTGATGAAATCCTGGATCTAGACAACAATCAGCAATGATAGGAAACTTCCTAACAGATAGAACAGGCTGCCCCTGCCTGAACGCAGTGATCCATCTGAGCATCTCAAAGAGAAGAAAGCCAGTTGTTCTGTATCTCTCAATGTGACACAACACAAAGCACATAGCAGCACCCAGGAATGCTTCTTGCCCAGAGAACTGACCCTGAGTCTAATCAAGGCTCCAAATCTAACCACCAGTTTACAGAAAATACCAGGAACAGGTCACATGATTCAATAAGCCCAATCCATAATGCGGGGCATTCTACAGAATAAATGACTTAGTTTCTTCAGTAAATAAAGGACGTGGCCAGGCGTGGTGTCCCATGCCTATTATCCCAAGGTAGGAGAATTGCTTGAGCTCAGGAGTTCCCTGGGCAACATAGCGAGATCCCATCTTTACAAAATATTAAAAAATTAGTCAGGCATGGTAGCTCATGACTGTAATCTGTAACTCAGGAGGCTGAGGTGGGAGGATTAATCGAGCCCAGGAGTTTGAGGCTTCAGTGAGCCATGACTGTGCTACTGCACTCCAGCCTGGGCAGCCATTGCACTCCAGCCTGGGCAACAGGGTGAGATCCTGTCTCAAAAAACCCCATAGGCAATAGGTAGACCTTGTTGGATTCTGATTCCCTTTAACCCTGACAACTTACTTTCCCAGCCTTCCTTGCAGCATGGGGTGGCCACATAACACTGTTCTGACTGATGATAATAAGCAGAAGTCTGCTGGCGGTAGGGTGCTTTTGGTTTCATAACCAAAGGATCACACATCACTAGCACTAACACTTCTACCCCCAACCCCATCTTCTTGTCTTGGGTGCAGACATAACATCTGAAGCTGGGGCAGCTCCTCTGAGACCATAAGGGAAAAGGGCAGCTAATAGCACAGATAAGAACTCTGGCATTTTTGAGACACTGAGCCAACACCAGCAGCAACCTACTTCCAGTCTCCTTGTTATGTGAGAAAAAAACGAAAACAAACAAAAATCTCTTATTTAAGCCTCTTCTAGTCTGGTTTTCTGTTACTTCAGCTAAAAAAGCACTCCTTACAGATAGCACGTAAAAGAAAAAGCAGAGGAGGTATAGAAAGGCCTTGACTTTCTGCCACTCATCGGATGGAGAACTTGAATGAATGACTGTTCTATCTGGAAGGTTCTGCCCTTGCATCTCTGTATGGCTTGCTCCCTCACTTAGATCTATTTTCAAATGTCATCTCCTCAGGGAAGCCTGTACTTACACTGTCCTCTTTTAAAAAAAAAAAAATTTTTTTTTTTTTTTGAGACAGGGTCTTACTCTGTTGCCCAGGCTGGAACGCAGTGGTATAATCATGGCTCACTGCTGCCTCAATGTCCCTAGGCTCAGGTGATCCTCCCACCCTGGCCTTTCAAGTAGCTAGGACTACAGGTGCACATCACTGCACCTGGCTAATTTTTGTATTTTTTGTAGAGATGGGGTTTTGCCATGTTGTCCTGGCTGGTCTCAAACTCCTGGGTTCAAGCAATCTGCCTGCCTCAGCCTCCCAGTGTTGGGATTACAGGTGTGAGCCACTACACCCAGCCTCTCCCCTCTTCTTTCTTCATAGCACTTAAAATCACTCCCTGACATTAAGTTATGCGTATCTGGCTGGGTGAAGTGGCTCATTCCTCCAATCCCAGCACTTTGGGAGGCCAAGAAGGGCAGATTACAAGGTCAGGAGATCGAGACCATCCTGGCCAACATGATGAAACCCCGTCTCTACTAATAATACAAAAATTAGTTGGGTGTGGTGGCGCATGCCTGTAATCCCAGCTACTTGGGAGGCTGAGGCAGAAGAATAGCTTGAATCGGGAGTTGGGAGGTTGCAGTGAACTGAGATCACACCACTGCACTCCAGCCTGGTGACAGAGGGAGACTCTGTCTCAAACAAAGAATTATGTGTATCTGCTCACTGCCTTACTCCATCAGACTATGAGTCACCAGAGAGCTGGAACCCCAGCTGTATACATCGCCAGGAACTAGAAAAGTGCCTGGCATAGAGTAGGTTCAAGAGAAACACTTGTGCAATGGATGAAGAAGGCAGCATTTCTCAAAGTGTGGTCCAAGGACCACTGCCTCAGAATCTGTGGGAAGCTGATTAAATTTACAGATTCCGGGCAGGTGTGGTGGCTCATACCTGTAATCCCAGCACTTTGGGAGGCTGAGGCAGGTGGATCAACTGAGGTCAGGAGTTCAAGACCAGTCTAGCCAACATGGTGAAACTCTGCCTCTCTACTAAAAATACAAAAAAAAAAGTAGCTGGACATGGTGGCACGTGCCTGTAATCCCAGCTACTGGGGAGGCTGAGGGAGGAGAATCTCTTGAACCCGGGAGGCAGAGGTTGCAGTGAGCCAAGATCACGCCACTAAACTCCAGTCTGGGCAACAGAGCAAAACTCTGTCTCAAAAAAAGAGAGAGAGAAAAAAATTACAGATTCCAGGGCCCCACAGTAGAAGGAATTAAACCGGTCAGGGGTGAGGCGGGCAGGGCAGGAATCTGCTTTGCTGAAAAGCACAGTTCAAGAGATGGCGATGCAGACTAGAATTACGAAGGTGTAAGGCGTGTGTTTATTTATAACTTCAAGCAGATTTCCTAAGACTTTCAGCTTGCACCCACCTGAGTTACCACAGGTCAACAGAGGAATGGGAAAGGCAACTGGCATTTCCTGGACTTCTACCCTCTGGGCCAAGCACTGCTTAGACACTTGGCCTACTCTAGCCACAGAATCTTCCCTATTACTCCTGAGGTTCCTTCAACAAATGCAGAAACTGAGGCTCAGGGAGGCCAAGGCGCTTGTCTAAGCTCACAAAACTAACAAGAAGCAGAGTCAGAACTGGAACCCTGGTCAGCCTCATCCTGGAGACTGCACGCTGATTCTCCCTGACCTCCCAAAGCTCAGGGCCCATGCTGACAGCAGGCTGTGACACCTGGTGAGTGAGTGAAAGATGCAAGGTCCATGGAGCTGAGGAACTGTGGTGCTGTGCCACCTGGAGGCCCTGGCTGGGCAGGGCTGGAGAGGGGCCCCCTCACCCCCACTTGCCTCCCACACCCACAACAGCCAGATGAGCTCAGGCTTGCACAGGAAGAGGAAAGGCAGCCAGGGCTTGGCCAGGACTCAGGCTTCCCGCTCGTCAAGGCCACAGGGAGTGCTGGGCCAGGGGGAGCAAGGGCCCCCCAAGTGTTTCCAACTCACTGGAAACAGGACACGGCCTCCTGGCCCCATACCGGGACACAACAACATCCTGTGTGCAGATGCTATAAATGGAAATGTATTCTTAGAGGGGCAGAGCATAAGCGGGGTTTTTCAAAAGTGACCCATCATCGGATAAAAATACAGACGGCATTTAAATGCTGAGCGGCAGGAGCTATTCCGGGGACTGGATTCTCATGCCTATGGCTCCCCGCCAGGCACGGCCTTTCACAGAGATTTAAAAAGAATAAACTGTTGGTGTCAGTGTTTTTAAGTTTAGGAGGGGAGTATTTAGGGGAAGGGGACATGCCAAGATACCTGTGAAAGGTGTCCCTTTTGGGGGACCCCAAGTGTCCCTTGATTTGCACCTGCCCATTTGATTCAGCTTTGCTGTGTTGCTCTATGCTATGAGACCACCCTATTTTTTTTTTTTTTTTGAGACAGAGTTTTGCTCTGTTGCTCAGGCTGAAGTGCAATGGCATGATCTTGGCTCACTGCAACCTCCTCCTCCCAGGTTCAAGCGATTCTCCTGCCTCAGCCTCCCAAGTAGCTAGGATTATAGGCATGTGCCACCATGCCTATTTTTAGTAGAGACAGAGTTTCATCATGTTGGCCAGGCTGGTCTGGCACTCCTGGCCTCAAGTGATCCATCCACCTCAGCCTTTCAAAGTACTGGGATTATAGGTGTGAGCCACCGTGCCTGGCCTGAGACCACCTTTTGACAACACTCTCAGTGATCTTGAGAAATAAGTCAAGGCTGAGTTCTGGCGGGGCCTGGGGTAAAAGCACAGGGCATGATTAAGATTTTAAGAGGGGAAGGAGAATGATATTGACTGAGCACCTCCCATGAGCCCATGCAGTAACTCATACTGTCTCATCTGATCCTCAAAACCATTCAAGATCTAAACACCAGCTTTGGCCGAGTGCGGTGGCTCACTCCTGTAATTCCAGCGCTTTGGGAGGCTGAGGTAGGTGGATCATGAGGTCAGGAGTTCGAGACCATCCTGGCCAATATGGTGAAACTCCGTCTCCACTAAAAATACAAAAAATTAGCCGGGCTTTGGTGATGTGCACCTGTAATCCCAGCTACTCAGGAGGCTGAGGCAGGAGAATCACTTGAACCCAGGAGGCGGAGATTGCAGTGATCCCAGATTGTGCCATTGTACTCCAGCCTAGGCTACAGAGCGAGACTCATCTCAAAAAAAAAAAAAAGAAAAAGAAAAAAAAGAAACACTAGTTTCATCCGCATTTTTACAGAAAAAGAAAACTAAGGTTCAGGAAAGACTGTGTAGACAAACAGTGACTCATACTGAGGCCTGGAGTACAGGCAGACACGTGGGGACGAGGCGGAGGAGAAAGGGTGGAAGTTCCTGCAAAGCTTCATGGGTCCCTGAGGCCCAAGGTCATTCTCTCATGGTCAAGCTGGTGTTCATGTCCTTGTCCATTGGAACACAACGTTACTGCATTGGGCTGGGAGCACAGCAAAGAGACCTGAAGGGGCAGGCCACTATGTGCTTTAGAAAGTAAGGTCTGGTTCGCAAACGAAAAGGTGAGACTCTCCAGACAATCCCAGGCAAAAGGGCATGAGGAAAGGAATCAGAATGTTCTCCTTGTCGGCCTGGCTGAGAGGCTAGCTGGTGATCACTTTCATTTGGGCAAATCTCAATGTTGTCAGTTTTTCTATAATAAGCATGTTATAAATGAAAAGAGAGACACAGTCAGGGCCTGTCCTAGCAGATCTGTCTTTGGTTGTGTGTTATCTGTTCCCACCCCACTGCCTGTCAACATTCTTCGTTCCCCGAAGACCCCTGCTATTCCCGCTGTGTCCTCTGTCTGCATCACTCCTTCTCTTTCATCAGCTCACGGTTCTTTGCATCATCGAGTGCCTACTGTGGACCATGCACTGCTCTAAGTCAGACACAAATCTCCCTGCCTTCACCTAGGTTATCTCCTAGTGGGAGAGACAAACAGTGAATGAACTCATGTATGTCAGTGCTGATAAGTGTTATGAAGAAAAATAAAACAGGTTAAGGAAATAGAGTATAATGGCAGGGCCGTTAAGGTGGGGTGCTTGGAATGTCACTTGAGGGTCATCAGACAAGGAGATCATGACATGCAAATGGAGATGGGAATTAAGTGAGACAACAGCCACAGGGATAGCTAGGGAAGAACATTCTAGGCAGAAGGGACAGCAAGCGCAAAGGCCCTGAGGCAGGGAGTGTATCTGGCAGGTTCCTGGAACAGCAGGGAGGCCGATACAGCTGGAGTGGCCAGCGAGGTCAGAGGCCTCGGGCAATTGAAAACTCAGCTCACGCATCACTTTCTCTGAGAAGCCATCTCCAGTCAGCCTTGGGATGGGTGAAGTGGCCCCATGGGGGCTTCTGCAGTCCCTGGGGTCTCCCTGTTATGACTGGGCACATGCTATGATGTCACTGAGCATGCGTGGACTGCATTCCCAAATGAACAGCACAGCCCACACTGGCCCGTTCATACTATCAGTGTCTTCCCCTCAAAGCTGTGAATTCCTCAAGGGAAGAAGGTTGTTCCAGGGGTTGGCACCATGATCTTAAGTGGGGAGCATCATCTTTGAGCAGTAAAAGGCCTATTGAGCCAGGGAAGACTGTGGGTCTTTCCTGCTCCAAGAGCTCTCCTGAGCTGTGGAGGCGGGCACCCTCAGGGAGCCACTGGGCTTCCTCACCACCCAGCAGCAACAGTGAGGAGACCCAGGCAGGCAGGCAGGTGGGGAGGGAGGGAGGGACTGCAGGAGGGAGAGAAGGGCTCTGCTCCCTGCTCCCCGCTCCCCTTGCTGAATTTCCCACATCCGACTCAACCTGTGCTTTCTTTAACAGCTCATGGCATAACTGAGCCCCTGCTTTAAGGAAAGCCCACATGAGAAAATAAAAATGTAAAACCAATTCATCAGGCAGTTATTATTCATAGAGAGGAAACACCTTTCCCTCTGAAAGAGATTCCAGGAAACAGCCTCCCAAGTGAATTAACAGACCCAAGCATTGGTCACCTAGTGGCTCACATCAGCAAATGAGAGATAGCCAGGCCTTACATGTGGGATGGAAGTATGCTTCTCTGGAGTAGAAAAATGCCTACCGAGAATAGGCAGAGACTGGAAATTAGAGAAGTGGGCTGGTGAGGCCTGTGGCAAACTGCAGAGGCCATAGAAAGCCTCCCAGCTTGGCACATGGCTGGAACTCCAAGGGGCCCCAGGGCAGCCAGATAAGTGAAACCAGAGATCTGGGGACTTAGGTGAAATCACCAGTTAAAACATAGTGCCAAGTATTTTAAAAATAAAATAATATGCAAAGAAAAACACTTCCGAGGGTCAGATTTGGCCTGAGTACTGTCAGTTTGTGAACTTGGCCTTGAATCTTGAACATGAAGTATTTTTGTATCAGAATAGTCAGTAGAATGAAAAATATAGCAAGAAAAGAGAGAGACATAAAAGTTATAGAGCCAGAAGGGAACCTCGGGACCATGGAGTTCCTGTGTGGTCAAGAGGTTTCATCTCAGGGATCAACTCTTGTGGTTGCCAGGCTGCTAAGGCTGAGACCTGATTCTGTTGCAGCCTGAGATAGATTAGCAATGTCTGCCAAGAACATGGGAATAGGAACATGAGCTCCACACCTTCTGGGTATTTGATGGGTCCAGATGCATCTTAAAGGCAAAACCTGATCCAGAAAGCTGTACCAAATTCCCTTATGTCACAAGGAAGAACAAGAGTCCCATCTAGGGTTCTTCTCATGACACCTCCAGATGCCCCTAAACATTTTGATCTGCAATCTACCGAAAACTCATCTTGGAGAGAAGTCATTTCTAAACCAATAATGCAAGTGGATAAGAAAATTTGATTTTTACAGGGATTCATTTTCTCCATGACTTCTTAGAGACATCTTTTCTAAACAGCAAGGGGTGTCTGGGCCCTGACAAAGCCATCTGAGGCTGCTGCCTCTGGCATGCAAAATATCCCAGCTGAGGGCCCTGAGCCGACCAGCGGCCTGGCGCCAGAGGGAGCCTGGGTCCACCAGAGCCAGGGCCTGCCTCCCAGCTCGGCCCTCCCCCTCCCATTCGGTGTGAGTCATGGCTAGCGACTTCAGTGTGCTGGCTGCAGGGTCCTCAGTTTTACTTGGCTCCTGAGCAAAATGTACTTTTCCAAAGGACACTCATTCAACTGAGGCTGAATTTTGCAATTCCCTGGCAGGGGTGAGGCCAACCTCCCCTGAGCACACGCTGTCCTGGGGAATGGGGACCAAAGAATGTAGTTATCACCCCTGTCACCTCCTCCTTCCTCCTCCCCAAGTGGGAAGATCTGTCCCTATCCTGGCAGAGCCCCGGCATGCCTGCCATCCCCTCAGCCTCTGCTGGTTACCCAACAGCAACCACTGCCTCACTCCAGCTCCCCATGCTGGGCGCACTTCTGAACTGGATTTCAAACGACACCTGACAGCAGGCCTGGAAGAATGACTGGAAAAGATGAGCCCACAGCTGAGCCAGCCAGGGAAGCCCCCACACAATCCTGAGCCACGCCCATCACTGCTGAAGGTTGTGGTGGCTCAAGCACCACGTGCTTCATGAACCTGTTTTTCTTTTTTCCCTCTTTTAAAAAATAGACTATTTTTTAGAGCAGTTTTAGGTTTATAGCAAAATTGAGCAGAAGGTAGCGATTTCCCACCTCCTTCCTGTCCCCACACAGGCACAGCCTCTCTATCAACATCCTGTACCAGAGGGCACATTTGTTATGATTGATGAATGAACATGACTCATCATTGTCTCCCAAAGTCCATACTTTACCTCAGAGGTCACTCTTGGTGCTGGACATTCCTTGGGTTTAGCCAAGTGTATAATGACATGTATCCATCACTGCAGTCTCACACACAGTTTCTACTGCCCTAAAAATCCTCTGTGCTCCACCTATTTATCCCTCCCCACCACCAACCACGGATCTTTTACTGTCTCCATAGTTTTGCCTTTTCCAGAATGTCACAGAGTTAAAATCATACAGTATAGAACCTTTTCAGATTGGCTTCTTTCATTTAGTAAGAGGCATTTAAGGTTCTTTTCAGTTTTCGAGCTCATTACCTTTCAGTCCTGAACAACAGCCCACTGTCTGGATGAACCAGTGTACTTGGTCTTTCAATCCCCATGGATTTTCAGAGCCAGGGGCTCTACTGTCTCATGCATTAGCTGCATGACTGTGGACAGATTTGTCTCTGAATCTCATGTTTTTCATCTGTAAAATGGGGTTAAAATACTGCTTACCTCACAGGAGTAAGGATTAAATGCAGAAACGCACGTAAGGCATGAATGGCAGCTCACAGCACGTAGCAAGCACATGGTGGATGTGAGATGTGATTGCCATCATCGCTAGCACTGCGACTGTCACTACATTCCTGAGCTTTCTTAGGTCTTCTCTCTTCTGCAGAGCAGCATGGAGGGGAGTGGAGACAACCCAGCTTTCGGCTCAAATCCTGACTCGGCTTAGGCAACTGGCTGAACCTCTTAGAGCCTCAGTTTACTCATCTGTAAAATGGGGGGGGGCATTACATCTCTGTCCTAGGGAGATTTTGAGAAACAAGTGAGATCATGAATTGGAATGTGGAAAGAACCCTTGGCATCCAGTAGGTGCTCAAAAAAAGGTCACTTGCTCACTGTGAGGGAAAGGTCCTCTGAGCTTCCTGTGAAGAGCCCTGCTGAGTGCAGAATTTAGGGAAGGGAAATCGTGGGTATATTCACGGATGAAGAGGGAAGTCTACACCCGCTGCCCAGCACCAGGGTTGAGAGCCCCTCTGTTGGCTTGTGCCAGGGTAGAGAGAGAAGGGAGAGATGAGTCCCTGGCCCAGCCAGGACCCAGAGGACAGGGGACGGCAAGGACTCGGGGGTGGAGTAACACCTCTGCAGTGAGCCGAGGCCGGCCTGGCTGTCTTCTTGGTGTCAAACGATGGCAGAGGCTGGAACACCGAGGCAGTGGCCAAGGCCAGCCAGCAGTTGTTCTTGTGGCCTCCAAGGGGTGGAAACAGGGACAGGGAAAAGTTACAGGCAGCAGCCAGCAGTTCACAGCAGGTTCTGTGGAATTGCTGGGGCTAAGCAAGGACTCCTGTGCTCTCCTGTGAATCACCCTTGGCCTTTCGTCCAAACCGGGCCTGCCCACCTGGGAGGTCCACCGCCCCTGCCTGTACCCAAAAGGATCACACCCTGACCATGGAGTGCCAGTGATGCCAGGAGGGAGGGGCTGCCAGCATCCCCACTTTCCAGGTAGCACGATAAAGGTCACCCAAGGTGGCCCTGCTGGCAAGCACTGGAGCTGGAACTCAAACCCTTGGCTACCAGAGCCCTCAGAGCCTGAAGCCAAGCCGAGGTCTGCAGAGACTCTGCATGGCCACCGCTCTCCATCTGCATCATCTCCATCTGCAACCCCTTTCATTTACACGTTCATGCATTCATTCAGCATCCGTTCAGCAAATATCACTAGCACCTGCTCTGCTAATGATAAAAATGGGAGCCCAGCAAAGGCAGTCTCTGCCTGTCTGGAGCTAGAGTCGAGAAAACCTCCGCTGAGAATGCAGAGTTACAGAATGAGATGAGCACTGGGAAGGCCCCTGGGCCGCCTGTGCCTTTACTAGACAATAGGCTGGAGGGTACACGGGCGGTGGGCCTGGAGCTGGCCTTTCTGGGTTCAAGTCCCAGCTCTGCCACTTGCTAGCTGTGGCCTCGGGGAATTTACTTCACTGCCCTGTGCTTCAGTTTCTCAGGCTGTCAAACAGTGTTCCCTTCACTGGCTTGCTCAGCGGGGGTTCACATGTTTACAGAGGGAAAAGGCTTAGACAGTGCCTGGCCCCCATGTGGGAGTGCT
Organism: Cacajao melanocephalus; assembly: GCA_963573385.1. Lineage (NCBI taxonomy): Eukaryota > Metazoa > Chordata > Mammalia > Primates > Pitheciidae > Cacajao > Cacajao melanocephalus. Next base: position 61,958 of record CAUYLG010033061.1, on the reverse strand, counting down.
TCCCCTGTGACGCAGTTGCAGGGTATAGGATACATGAAGGACCACGAGACTTTTCTTCACAAAGGAGAAGCTCCTTCTCCCCCACAAATCCCTCTGAAGGCCACCTCTGCCAAGAGGTGGCTCCAGTGGACACAGGAAATTAAGCCAGAAAGAGGGGCATGGTGCACTCCCCATAGGTCCAAGATGAGAGAAGAACCAGGGCAGCAGCAGGGGCCGCCACCAGGTTATGGCTGCTGTGTGAGGGCTGTGAGCATCTCCCTCCCATACCCCCTTCCCTCCACCTCTCTCCCCACTGTGTTCTCCTCCTGCTTCTCCCCAACTGGCCTTTCCTTCTGGACTTCACTCCAACTCTCTTGACCTCTAGAGCATGGAGCTGAGGTTCTGAATCCCAGAAACACTTGGAATGTTTCAATTAAAATTTAACTGGACTCAGCAATGCAAAATAAGAAAAAGTGAGTGTGGCCAGGCGTGGTGGCTCACGCCTGTAATCCCAGCACTTTGGGAGGCTGAGGCAGGGAGATCACCTGAGGTCGAGACTTCGAGACCAACCTGACCAACATGGAGAAACCTCATCTCTACTCAAAATACAAAAATTGGACGGGCATGGTGGCACATGCCTGTAATCCCAGCTACTTAGGATACTGAGGCAGGAGAATTGCTTGGACCCTGGAGGTGGAGACTGTGGTGAGTCAAGATCGTGCCACTGCACTCTAGCCTGGGCAACAAGAGCGAGACCCTGTTGTGTCTGTTGTGTGGGCATGTGGGTGTGTGTGGGTGTGTGGTGTGTGGGTGTGCAGCGTGTGGGTGTGTGGTATGTGTGAGCCACCACACCTAGCCTATAGAAATAAATTCTAAAAGAGTCTCTTTAATATTAACCTAAGCCAGTGCAAAGGGTTCCCAAACATGGCTGATGATTTGGTTTTCTTTCTAAATTTTTAAGGAATTTTTAAATTGAGATATTGCAGATTGTAAAGTGTTCTCATCTTAAGTGTACAGCTCAATGGCTTTTTACCTGATAGCCCCACGTGACTGCCCCCAGATCAAGGTGCACACTACTCTCAGTACCCCAGAAAGCTCCTGCATGCCCGTTCCCAGCCAGTACCCCCACTGCGGGGGGACTCATCTCCTGACTTCCCTCCCCTTGTCTTAATTTTGCCTGTTCTTCTGGTCACACACGTGGAGTCACGCAATCTGTGTGTGTTGGGCTTCTTTCATCCCATGTCCCATCTGTGGGATTCATTCATGTGGTCATATCAGTGCTCCATTCTTTTTTGTTGTTACAGTACCTGATTGGGGTAGTTTTGAGCTTATTTTTATGTCATAGATTATTTTGGACATGTGGAATCACATAAAGAATGATATACACCCACCTCCCATCCCAAGACCAAACCTTAAGCCCCTATATTCCTCTTCTGCCTGCACTTTCCATTTTGACCCATCTCCATCCCATTCCAGGAGAAATACTCTCCTAAATGTGGTGTTTATCCTTCCCATGCAAGTTGGTAAATTTTTACTACCTATGTAGGACTTCTTAACAGATCCTTTATTTGAGTGAGTACACACTCGCTTTTTCTTTCTTTCTTTTTCTTTCACCTGGGTGTGGTGGTACGTGCCTGTAATCCCAACTACTTGGGAGGCTGAGGCATGAGGATCATTTAAACCCTGGAGGCAGGTGGAGGTTGCTTTGAACTAACATCATGCCATTGCACTCTGGCCTGGGCGACAGAGCAAGACTCCATCTCAAATAAATAAATAAATAAGACTACAAAATATTTACGGTCATTGCGTGTAGTAACAGAAGCACCGTTCAGGTTTTTTTGAGACGGAGTCTCCCTCTATGGCCCAGAGGGAGTATAGTGGAGTGATCTCAGCTCACTACAACCTCTGCCTCCTGGGTTCAAGCAATTCTCCTGCCTCAGCCTCCCGACTAGCTAAGACTAAAGGTATGCACCACCACACCCAGCTAATTTTTTTGTATTTTTAGTAGAAATGAAGTTTGAACATGTTGGTCAGGCTGGTCTCAAACCCCTGACCTAAATGATCCACCCGCCTCGGCTTCCCAAAGGGCTGGCATTACAGGCATGAGCCACCGCACATGGCTGTGTTGTTTTCACACATTGTACACTGGGTTGTGATATAAAATGTATTTCTTCAGAGAGGAGATGTCAGCGATTAAAAGCCTTGGTGTGCTGAGCCGCAAGCAGTGTTGTGACATAGTAGGTGCCAGCTCCATGACAAAGCTTTGATCTCAGAGTTAAGTCAGAACAATAACGTACTAGGAGAATAATTCTAATACCTCTAAGAAACCCACGTTTTGTTTCTTTCTTTTTTAAAAAAAAAAAAGCCAAAATGCTATGAAGTTAAGACAGCAGGGAAGGCTGCCTGGAAGAAGTGGCTTCAGATCTGGACCTACAAAAACACTGACTTGAATTTCTAGAAAAGAGATGGGGACTGGGCCACAGGACTCCCGGCCACTTAGCCTGAAGGTGCAGCTGATCGCGCCCAAAGGCCCTTTGTCTTCTGGCCCTCAGGAAGGAGGTGGGTGGTTCTGGGAGTCTGTGCAGTGGGTGTATATTAAGATGGTTCGAGGTAGACACCAGAGAGGGCGGCAAATAACACGAATCACCTGCTGGGGAAGTGATTTGTTTTCCACTTCTCTTTCAATTCTCATAATCGAGTTTATAAAAAAACTCATTTGGTGCTAGTAGGTCTTTTTACACCTAATAATGCCACTTTTTAATAAAAAGAAGACTAGGCCAGGCACGATAGCTCACCCCTGTAACCCTAGTACTTTGGGAGGCCGAGGCAGGTGGACCACTTGAGGTCAGCCTGGCCAACATGATGAAACCCCGTCTCTACTAAAAATACAAAAATTAGCTGGGTGTGGTGGCAGGCGCCTGTAATCCCAGCTACTCAGGAGGCTGAGGCAGGAGAATCGCTTGAACCTGGGAGGCCGAGGTTGCTGTGAGTCAGGATTGCACCACTGCACTCCAGCCTGGGTAAGAAGAGTGAAACTCCATCTCAATCAATCAATCAATAAATGTCCTTGGCAGGAATGTATAAACTTTCCAGTGGGCAAACCTAGGCCTTGAGGTAAATTATGTCTTTCTACGTTTCTATTGAAAAATGGTCTACACTGCAAAGGGCTTTTTCCTTTTCACTGCCTCCTCTTTTCTTCTTTTCTGCCCTTATCTTATTCTGCCCTACCTATCACTCTGAATTTTAGAACTGGGGAGCACCAGGCTGTCCTGGCAATATCAAAAAACAGAGCTATGTATGTATACTTTGTCTAAACAAGGCCAGTTATTCACACTTGGGCTGACACACACATTATTTACCAATTCCTAAGGACCTGCTATGTGTCAGGCGCTGTGCTGGGTGCCTTGACCCAAATAACATGCCTTTCATCTTTACATCAACGTTAGTAGATCAGTGTGATGATTCCCATTTTACAAATGAGGGAACTGAGGTTCATTCATTTAGTCAATGAGTATTCAGCATTCACAAGTGCCAGGCTCCATTGATGGCACTAGGGCAACAGGTGTGAACAAGACAGGCAAGGCCCGTGCCTCTGAGGAACCGAGGTTCCCATGGAGGAGACAGGTGATAAGCCAAAGGGAGATAGGACTGTGCCGGAGGGTGGGAGGAGTTATGAAGGAGAACACGGGGGTCTGACAGAGCCAGATGGAGGGTACTGCAGACTGGGTGAGGTCAGAGCAGAGACCCGAGGGAAGGGAGGGAGCCACCATGCCAATTGCCAGGGAAGAGCATTCTGAGCAGAGGGAACGGCCAGTGCTTGGCCAAGGCTCTGAGGTGGGCGTGAGGCTAGCCTGTGTCAGGAGCAGCGGTGGCCACTGCAGCTGGCATGCAGGGAGAGGCAGGTGGCAGAGGGCAAGGTCAGCGAGGCGGATGGAGGACACATCCCTCAGGCCCTGCAGGCCGCGGCAGGACTCGGCTTGTTTTCGGCGGTGGATATGAAGCACAGCGCAGAGTGTCCAGGAGAGTTGATGAGTTTCACCCAGAGTGACCCCAGGCAGTCAGCGCCAGGGCCAGGCTCCAGCTGAGGCTGGCCGAGCCTACATCCGCCCTCGCCGGCCCTTCCTCCCAGCACAGCCCCAGCCCAGGCCCTCAGGCAGAGCTCCAAACACTGTGGAACTCTGGCTATAGAATATGTTTTTGTGCTCACAAAGAAACACAGGCGTGGCTAACCCTGGACTCCTTCCTCACACAAGACCATTCAGAAGCCCCACCTCAGATCTGCAGCTCCAGAAGCACTCAAGCACCAGTCCCTCTCCCTGTCCTGACCCCAGGACCCATGCTTGGCCCAAAGCCCAAGGGTGGCTTCCTCCCAGGCACCTGCTGGCTCAGATTCTGCAGCAGAGCCTCGGAGCAGTCTGCTTCTGTCACGGTCACAGCTCTGGGGATTGCATACACTGCTCCCATCCCTGCCTCCAAAGAGCTCTCGTGCATGCAGTGTGGTGCAAAGGTGAGAGGCGCAGACGCAGGAGCTGGGAAACCTGGGTTCAAACCCCAGCTCTGCCCTTGCTCAGGGCAACCCTGGGCAGGTTAACCAACCTCTCTGTGCCTTGGCTTCTTAATGCGTAAGCTGTTCCTAATGACTGGTTGTGAGGATGAAACATGTTAACAGACGTAAGGGGCAAAATGGTGTGGGCATAGAGAGAACCCGATTCAGGGCTGATTGTGATCATCGTCATCACCAAAGCCCTTCAAGGTTGCCACACCTCTCCCCGCCCTCCTGCCCTCCTCTGCTCCCCTGTCAGGGAACTGGTGAGCCCACTTGAGCCCACTGCCTCACACACCTGAGCTACCTGAAGCTGGAGATGCATCTTGCTCACCTGTGTCCCTGCCCCTCCCTGGCACTGAATAAACGCTGTTCAGTGAAAGAATGAATACGTAATGAACAAACACATAGGAGCACGGGATGGCTAAATGTGCGTCAAAGGTAAGATTAAAAGCTTGAAATCGCCCAGAATAAGTACTTTCAACAGAAGCACCTCTGGCAGAGCTGAGTAATTAAGAAAAGGCCTGTAGGCACAGCCCAGCTTAAAGGCAGGAAACACAGTCGGAAAAAAAGAACAGAGCTAACCCAGCCGACAAACAATCCAGAACCCCAAAGTACTGACTGTGGAGTTTGGAGCTTTTGAAACCTGGCTTCCAAATCCTGAAGCCGGCACCTATGGGTCACGCGGTGGTCTTGGCAAGGCCACTGTGTACAGCTGGGCAGGCTGTCCCCTGCCCGAGGGCACCTGTGGAGGACAGGAGCAAGGGCTGCAGTCTAGCCCAGGCTCAGTGCAGGAGGTGTGAGGGCTAAGGAGGGATCCAGGGGCCCTAAGAAGGGGGCCTTTAAGATGATTCCCTCAGAGGTGGCAGAGAAGCGACCAGCAGCACTAGGCGCCTACAGCAGCTCTCTGAGCCACTTTCATTCTGCTGAGCGGAGGCAATGAGAGCAGCCACACTTCACAGGGTTGGAACGGCACTGTGATATTTAGGACACTTTTTTTTTCGAGACAGTTTTTTTTTTGACAGAGTTTCACTCTGTCACCCAGGCTGAAGTGCAGGGGTGCAATCTCGGCTCACTGCAACCTCCGTCTCCCGGGCTCAAGCAATTCTCTAGCCTCAGCCTCCCAGGTAGCTGGGATTACAGGCATGCACCACCATACCTCGCTAATTCTCGTATTTTTAGTAGAGATGGGGTTTCGCCATGTTGGTCAGGCTGCTCTCGAACTCCTGACCTCAAGTGATCCTCCTGCCTTGGCCTCCCAAAGTGCTGGGATTACAGGCGTGAGCCACTGTGCCTGGCTCCAGAACACTTTTTAATTTCTATTCTTTTTATGCCTAGTGCCTAGAACGATACCTGGCACAGAGTAAGTGCTCATTGCATTTGTCAAATGAATGAACCAAGGAGCTAATGTACTTCATAGGCACCCCTACTCCTTCTCCTTTCCTCACAGTAGCCTGTAAATCAGGTCCTGATGCCGGGCTCAGATGCCGGTGGGAACAAGAACTCTAGGAAACTCTCCCACCCTTCAGTCTAGAAGAAAACAGAAATGGGGGCAAGCTAATTCTAGGCTGGAATATGGCCTTTTCCATCAGCTGGGAAGAATGATAAGGAGGCAGCTATGGGAGTTGGGGGTGGGGCGGGACAGGCCCCATTCACACGGAGCTCAAAGGTTCTGGCTCTGGTGGAATGCAGCTGGGTGTGGGGCCGGCCCTAGGAGCAAAGTTCCTGAATGACCGGCTGGCCGGGCCAGAGCCTCATCCCCTCTTGGGAACCTGCACAGCCAAGAGCAGTGTCTCATCAAAACAGGAAAAATCATAGAGGAAAAATGCACATGTAAGGGGACTGGCATGCACAGGGAACGGCCCAACTTTGACCCAAAGACCAGGAGGAGGGAAGGGGCTGCGGCAGGTGCAAAGGGACATTTAGGGGAGCAGAACCCTCCCCAGGAGGGCCGCCGATGACCCATCCAGACCTGGGAGATCCCAGGAAGCTATGAAGGCAAGTCTGGACTTGGTGGCTTCAGAAAGCCTCAAAATCACGTCCTTGGCATGGCTCCCCCCACCATAGCCTTGTAGCTTTTGACCACACAGAGCTTTTGACCTGGTTTGACTGTCCAAAGTACTTCTGAAACAGGAATGTGCTCTCCGTGTTACCCACAGGGCAGGGAAGCACAGACTTTGGCCCCGAACACCTGCCTGGAGGGGGCCTTGGGATCTTAGGCAGGGCCCTCATAAGCTCCGAGGCCTGTATTCTTTCTGTGGAGAACAGGGGACTCCCACCCATGCCCATGGGGTGCTGGTGAACTTGGGTTTGCCAGGTACGCAGTAGGGCCCATGTCAACAGCCTGTTCTAATCTAGGCCTGGATTAGAACCAATCAGGGCTGCATGGCAGCAGAGGACTCAGCGAGGGCCCCTCTGCCCCACCCCGTGTCTATGACTTTCTTCTGTGTCACCACCAGGATTCAGGACTAAGTGCAAATTGTGAGTTGTTCCCGTAGTGTGTGACTGAACAGGAAGGGCCTAGTGTGAATATGCAGACCACTGCCCCCTTGCTCAGACACTGCCCGAGACTCCGAATGCGTTGGGTCTTCCCTTCCCATCAAGAGTTTGTGACGATCTGCTCACAACCCTGTAAGGGCCGAAGGCTTCCTAGGATAAATTCTTTACGGTGTTCTATGTAGCTTTCACGGCCCGACAAGCTGAGTCCTCCAGCCCTGGCACTCCCAGCTCTCTGTCCAGCAGCCAGTTTGGCTGGCCGACCTGTGACCTCCCAGCTCGGGGCCTTTGCCTATGCTCTCCCTTCACCCGGACCTCCCTACCTCTCAGCGGCCCAGTGAACCCTAAGCACCTTTCAGACAGCCATCAAACATCACTGCAGTTAGGTCCCCTGACCCCCTAGAAGACGCAGGCCTCACAGCCCCCTGCTCTTTTCCTTTATAGTCTCATGTCAACTGAGAATTATACATTTAATTGGATGTTTAATTGCTGAAGCCCAAGGCTCCATGAGGGCAGGGGCTATATCCCTGCTGTTCACCACCAGGTCTCACAGTGCCTAGCACAGTGACCAGTATAAACATTTGTAAATGTGTAGGTGAGTGAATGTATGAATGAATGAGTGAATGAGCAGCCTGGGGAGATGAAAAGTGAAAAGCAAGGTAAAGCAGAGGGCAGATGAGGAGACTGATTTTACTCCTCTCACTCCGGGAACCATAAGGTATGCTGTAAGACGAAAACCCAGGGAGGAAGCTGAGTTGTACGTAAGAGGGGTGCCTAGGGTCCAGGGGGCCAGGTGGAGAGGGTCCATGTCCACGTGGCCATGGCTGAGCCCTTACTGGCAATTCATGCACACTATCTCATTTTGGCTTCACACAATGCTTGAGGGCAGGTGGGGGGGCACCATTTTTAGCCCATTGTTACAGAGGAGGAAACTGAGTCCCAGGGGGATGAAGGACCCGACCAAGGTCCCAAAGCCAGCAAAGGGTGGGCCCAGGGCTGTGACTGTTCATTGCTGCCCACAAGGCAGTGAGTCCCAGGCTCAGGAGAAGTCTCCTACCCTAGGCACGCCTGCAAGGAAGGAACACATATTTATAAGCATCTCCTTGAAGCTACTGGAGCAGAAATGCGTACTCCTCCAGGGAGGAAGGATGGTGCATGGCAATTAATCGAATCATTCCAGGGATATCACCTGAGACCCCACTCCAGCACCTCCAATGCCAAGCATCTCAGCCCCATTCACTTCATCCTCACAATAGCCCTGTGAGGCAATCACTAGCCCCATTTTACAAATGAGGAAACTGAAGCTTAAAGAAGTTCCCCTTACTCCTAATTTAAGATACATAAAACATGGTGGCTAGTCTCTTTACTGTGTTATTATTATTATTATTATTATTTTAGACAGGGTCTCTCTCTCTCACCCATGCTGGAGTGCAGCGGCACGATCTCAGCTCATGGCAGTTTCTGCCTCCCAGGTTCAAGTGACTCTCCTGCCTCAGCTTCCCAAGTAGCTGTGATCACAGGCACGTGACACTACACCCAGCTAATTTTTGTATTTTTAGTAGAGACAGGGTTTCACCATGTTGGCCAGGCTGGTCTCAATCTCCTGACCTCATGATACCACCACCCACTCCCACACCCCACCCCCACCTCGGCCTCCCAAAGTGCTGAGATTATAGGTGTTAGCCACTGTACCCGGCCTTACTGTGTTATTTTAATGAACTTCAGTATACATCATGTTCCCAAGGTCTACTGGTGGCCTTGGGGCCCCAATACTGTTTTTTCAAAAAGCTCTTAAATTCCCCAACTGTGAATTTCCTCTTGTGGGGTTTTCAGGGGCCCCAACCCTTGACTACCTCAATGCTGTCTACATGCCTGCAACATGCTTCGGGCATTTTATATGCATGGCTTAATTACATTTTGTACAACCCTGAGGCAGATGGTGGTTTCTCCACCTCATAAATGGGGATACTGAGGTGCCAGGGTAGGAGGGCAATGCTACCATTCAGTTTCAGGTTGGCCTCCACAGTCTGTCTTCTGTCTCCACGAAGGTCTGAATAAGGTGCAGTCATCTCAGAGGGGAGAACCCTTCCCTCACAGCCTTTGGGAACCTTTCTAACCCATATCAATAGATTTTTTTTTTTTTTTTGAGACGGTTTCACTCTTGTTGCCCAGGCTGGAGTGCAGTGGCACAGTCTCGGCTCACCACAACCTCTGCCTCCTGGGTTCAAGTGGTTCTCTTGCCTCAGCCTCCCGAGTAGCTGGGATTACAGGCATGTGCCACCATGTCTGGCTAATTTTGTATTTTTAGTAGAGACGGGGTTTCTCCATGTTGGTTAGGCTGGTCTCAAACTCCCGACCTCAGATGATCCACCTGCCTCGGCCTCCCAAAGTACTGGGATTACAGGCATGAGGCACTGTGCCCAACCCCAATAGACTTTCAGTTCTCCTTCCTCCAAGCAGTAGGGAGTTTTTATATTCACTTCATCTTATTTTTCTTCCTAAGCAACAACCATGCTCAAGAACCTGCTAGCCAGTGCCTGAGGCAGAACATGCAGCCCCATCTCACCTGCCCATTGCATCCCCCACTCTTTCCCATCTCCCAGACTCTCATCAGGCTGCAGAGCCCTTGGCAAGAATCCCTTCACCTCTACTGACCTCGTTCCACTCGCTCCAACTCATCTCTCAAGTGTCCCTCCTCCAGGAAGCCTCTCAATTCACTCCCTGCCTGCACACATTCTGCCATTTGCTTCTTTGCCAGTCAAGCACTATTGCATACATGGCCTTGACTCCTCTCTGGCCTGCCTGACCAAACCTCACCTTTCCAACAGGGCTCTTTGTTTCTTGTGGGTAAGTTTTAAGTCCACCTGCCTGGGCCTGGCATTCCAGCCTCGTCACAGCTTCTCCAGCCAACCCAGTCTCTCTCTCCAGTTCAGCCCCTCACAGGAATGAGATGCAGCCCACCCCTAGGGATACAGGGATCACCGACAAGGCACATGTCTCCCTCTGGGCTCAAGTGCTTCAGGTTCTCTCCTGCCAAGAGGCCACGAACTGAGTCATCAGCCCATTGTCTTTTTCTAATTGAATGGGATGTGACTTATGATTTAATAAGTGACATTTGATGAACTTAAAGGTCAACATTTTCAAAACATCAAGTTGAGGCGGAAAATGTGAATTAAAGAGGCCTCTTGGCAAAAAGACTGGATGCCACAGGAGCTGGCAGCCACTGGCCCGGCCCCCACCAGGTTGCACCCAGGCCAGCATCCAAAGCACAGGCTTAGCCGGCTGCCCACAGCCCACGTGGAACCTGTCTCCCTTACGCAAGGCTTGGTCTCTCTGTGCTGAGGACAGGGTATATTCCTTGCCATGCCCAAAGGCTCTGCCTGCCTGGTGCATTCCCTCATCGGTATACACGTGCGGACAGGCCTGTCTCCCTGCCCCAGCATCAAACCAGCTCTGCTCCGCACTGAGGCCTTGAGTTGAGCATGGTGGGGAGGACCTCCTCACACCCCACGCAAGGCTGGCTCAGAACATCCCCAGATGTCCCTGGACATTCTTGCTGGGAAAACCCTTGATCTTCCAACTGTCCATCTTCCTTGTTTCAGTGTAAGCCCCATGACAGTGGTATCATGTCTGTGGGGTCAGCTGGATACTCCAGCCTCAGCACATAGTAAGCATGCAACGGACATCTCTTACATGACTGAATGAGCAAATGGGCCAGCAAGGTCCTGGCTAGGCCCGAGACCATCTCAGCAGAAGGGCTGTGGGTGGAGCCCCCAGCAGAAGGTATGGGGCGTGGAGCACTTCAGGGCCGTGTTATCTGGGTCCAGATCGGGTATGGGAGGCAGGTGGGCATACTTCCTCTCCCACCCCCATTGCTCTCCTGGAAACCAGCATCACTGTTCCCAACTGGCAGTGTGTCCTGGTGTTCTGGGAAGTGCTACTCAGGGGAGGTGGTGGGTGATGCAGTGACCTGTGACATGCCAACCCACACCCACCCCTGTGCATTGGGGGAACACAGCCCAGGCAGCTCTCTGAAGGGGTCCATTTCAGGAGCCCCAGAGCCCTGGTAGCCAAACACCTATGTGAGTCCCAAGTGGCCCCTCCGTGCAGCAAGGCCTCACTTAAGGTTGTTGGTAGGTTCTTGGAAACCATGACTTTGAGGGAAACAGCATAAGATGAAAAACAATTTCGCCAAAGGCTAATGGATATAAACAGGAGTTAAGTTCCTGAGGCATATTTCTGGTCACAAAAACACCACCGAACTTCTAAATAAATATCGAAATACTTCTACTGTTAGACATTGAAATACATGTAAGCTGGACATACACTTAAGACAGATTTGTCAAAACAAGTAAGATCACTGTTTCCTCACTTTTTCCAGTTCCGAGTCACGGGTGGCCAGAGCCCATCCCAGCTGCTCAGGGAACAAGGAGGGAACCAGCGCTGGCCAGGACACCATCCCATCGCAGGGCACACACGCCCACACACCACACACCACACACCACACGCCCACACGCCCACACACCCACATACACACCACACACACCCACACACCATACACCCACACCACGCACCCACACACACCGACACACCATACACCACACATCCACACACTACACACACAAACCCACACACACCCACACCACACCACACACCCACACACCACACACCCATACACCACACACCCACACCACACACCCACACACACACCACACACACACCACACCCACCCACACACCACACCCCCACACCACACACCCCCACAAACAACACACCACACACACCCACACACCACACACCCACACCACACACCACCCACACCCACACCCACACCACACACCCACACACCACACACCACATACCCACACACCACACACCACACACACACACACACCACACACACCCACGCACCACACATCCACGCACACCCACACCACACACCCACACACCACATACCACACACCCACACACCATACCCCCCCACACACCACACACATGACACACCCACACACCACACCCACACACACCACACACCCACACACCTACACACCACACATCACACACTCACACACCCACGCCCACACGCCCACACACCCACACACCCATGCTCCCTCACACCACACCACACACCCACACAACCACACACTCATGCTCACTCACACCCTCACACAACAAACCCACACCCACGCTCATACCCACACCCACGCGCCATACATCCACACACCCACGCGCCCTCACACCACACACTGCACACCCACACACCCCCACACACGACACACCACACACCCACACACCACACAGCCACACACCACACACGACACACCCACACACCACACACCCATACACCACATACCCACACACTGCACACCCACACACCACACACCCACACACACCACACACCCACACACCGCACACCCACACACCACACACCCACACACACTCACATGCCCACACAAGACACCACACACCCACACTCACACACCCACACGCCACACATCCACACCCATGCTCCCACACCACACACACACCACACACCCATGCTCACTCACACCCACACACCCACACAGCCACATGCCACACCCACACACCACACAACCACACACCACACCCACACAAACAACACACACACACAAACAACACCACCACACCACACACCCCCACACACCCACATGCCCACACAGCAGACACCACACACCCACGCACCCACACGCCCACACCCACTCACACCCAGACACCACACAACCACACCCATGCCCTCTCACACCACACACCCACACACCCACTCTCACTCACAGCCACACACCCACATACCACACACCCACACACCCATGCTCACATCCACACACCACACACCCTCACACCTATGCTGACTCACACCCACACACCCACATGCCACAAATCCACACACCTACGCTCCCTCACACCACACACCTACACACCACACACCCACATGCCCACACCCACGCTCACTCACACCCACACGCCACACATCCACACACCCATGCTCCCTCACACCACACCCACACACCACACACCCACACACCCATGCTCACTCACACCCACACACCACACACCACACACCCACACACCCATGCTCACTGACACCCACACACCCACACACCCACACGCCATACATCCACACACCCACGCTCCCTCACGCCACACCACACCCACACACCACACAACCACACCCACACACCACACTCACACCCACACACACCCAAACGCCCACACACCCACACACATCCCACACCACACACCCACACACCACACACCCACACACCCATGCTCACTCACACCCACACACCACACATCCACATGCCCCCACGCCCACACCCACATGCCCACACCCATACACCCACACACCACACGCCCACACGCCCACAAACCACACACCACACAGCCACACACCACACGCCCACACACCCACATGCCCACACAGCCATACACCACACACCCACGCTCCCTCACACCCACGCTCCCTCACACCTACACCACACACCACACGCCCACATACCCACACACCACACACCCATGCTCCCTCACACCCACACACCACACACCCACATTCACTCACACCCACACACCACACACCACACACCCACACACTCACGCTCACTCACACCGGGACCATGCAGATGTGCTGATGAACCTGACAGGCGCAGCTCTGGGATATGGCAGGAAACCGGGGGATGGGCAGGGCAGGGGTTGCCTGTAGAAGACCCACACAGATGTGGGGAGAACATTTAAATCCCACACAGACAGTGGCCCCAGCCAGGAAATAACTTTTTTCTCATCAATGTTTTATAACGAAACATTATCGAGGGGCTACTGTAGTTTCTTTTTTTGTCTTTTGAGACAGTCTCACTCTGTTGTTCATGCTGAAACGGAAGTGGCGTGATCACGGCTCACTGCAGCCTTGACCTCCTGAGCTCAAGTGATCCTCCTGCCTCAGCCTCCTGAGTAGCTGAGACCACAGGTACAGGCCACCATGCCCAGCTGATTTATTTTTATTTTTGGTAAAGATGGAGTCTCACTATGTTGCCCAGGCTGGTCTTGAACTCCTGGGCTCAGGTGATGCTCCTGTCTTGGGTCTCCCAAAGTGCTGGGATTACAGGCATGAGCCACCGTGCCCTGCCTGCTGTAGTTTTTTCTTTTTTGAGACGGAATCTCACTCTGTTGCCCAGGCAGGAGTGCAATGGCACCATCTCAGCTCACTGTAACCTCCGCCTCCCGGGTTCAAGCCATTCTCCTGCCTCAGCCTCCTGAGTAGCTGGGATTACAGGCACACACCACCATGCTCGGCTCATTTTTGTATGTTTAGTAGAGACGTGGTTTCACTATGTTGGTCAGGCTGGTCTCAGATTCCTGACCTTGTTATCCTCTCACCTCGGCCTCCCAGAATGCTGGGATTATAGGTGTGAGCCACTACGCCTGGCCCCTGCTGTAGTTTTATCTCTAAAAAGGGGGCAGAGCAACCCTGATTCACCATCCTGTGAAACTCCCACTTCAAAGGAGATCAGAAGATACACTACTGTCAATTATGCACATGGGTATCTGTTTTGGTTATCTCTGAAATTGCTTTTGTAGTGAATCCCATGTGGCATAATAGCAACAAATCATTTTACTGAACTCTCCAGGCACTCCGCTATCCTAAGTGAGATAAACAAACTGATTGTGGAATTTTCACCAGGACCCTTGAAGGTGGGCACCCCTCTCTCCAGCTCACAGCTGCTGAAGCTGAAGGAAGCCCAGGAAGCTGATGCAATTGCCCCAACTGAGCAGACAGCAGGTCCAGAGCAGGGTCTCCTGCTTCTGTTTCCCACTCTCCCAACATCGCAGCTCCTTAGAGAGGCTGCTTAGAACACCAAGGCCTGGGCCCTGATTCCTACATCCCATCCTCCAGGCCAGGGCGGGGGCGGGGGCGGGGGAGGGTGGTCAGGAATCTGCATTTTAAACAGCACACTGCCACCCCGGGCCCCAGTTGTGCAGACTGACTCTGTAAGCCTCAGGTTTCTCATCTGTGAAATGGGCTACTCCTTCCCCACAGGGCTGCCGTGGGGATCGAGGGAGGGCAATGCTAGGTAGTCATTTGGAAAACAGCCGAGAGGTACCTGGAAGAAGGCTCCACTGAGGAATACGCCTCTGGGCAGCCTGACCAGCTCCTCCACCTCCACCCCCACCACGGGAGCCCTTGGGGGTATGCAGGGACTGTGACCACGACAGGGCCGCAGCCACGACTCCTGTAGCTGCTTCTAATGGAGGCATGAGCAGACCCAGAAGCTGCTCACCAGTCACCGGGGCTGCCGGGCCCAGGGACATCATACGGAATGGCATCCTGCGCTATACCTTTCTAGGCAACAACAGCACGTGGCAAACCACCTTGTGAGCTTGCAGCAAAGGCAGGAACACGTAGTTTCACGCATCTGCACACTCATACCTACATCTGTACACACAGGTGCTTCTTTGACAAACAGGGTGGCTTTCCCCAGAGATCCTCTCCCTTGGCCAAACCCACATGCCCTCTCTCCTCTGGGCTATTACCACCAGGGAGTTGAGGTGAGGTGAAGATTCCAAAAGGTCAGTTGTAACACTGTCACTCAGGGGGCCAGAGTCCGGTGTGGAAACCTGTGTCAAGGTCCGCACACAGAATTGCCTGTGCAAACCAAACAGTCATCACAGCCACATGTGCTGAGCGCTTCCCGTGGCTGAGTGCCATGGTGAGTGATGTCCACACCATCTCATGAAACTCTACTGTCCCCCAGGAGGAAGGTACCATCACCATCCCCGCTGATGTCACGGTAAGTTGTTGGCAAGTCAAGAAAGGCTTCAAGTAGGAGAGCTGAGATTCAGACCCAAGAGGAAGACCCTGCTCATTTACTATTCAATACTTTTTTTAAAAAGAGCTTTTTATGGGCACGGTGGCTCATGCTTGTAATCCCAGCACTGTGGGAGGCTGAGGCAGGCAGATCATAGTCAGGAGTTCAAGACCAGCCTGACCAACATGGTGAAATCCCGTTTCTACTAAAAATACAAAAATTAGCTGGGCGTGGTGGCAGGTGCCTGTAGTCCCAGCTATTCTAGAGGCTGAGGCTGGAGAATCGCTTGAACCCAGGAGGTGGAGGTTGCAGTGGGCCTCAATCGCGCCACTGCACTGCAGCCTGGGCAACAGAGCAAGACACCATCTCAAAAAAAAGAGGCAGGGGCTTTCGGTATCCTTGGCCCTAGAGACCTGGCAGTGAACAAGGCTGAGCTGGGACCTGCTCTCATGTCACTGATGGCCTAATGAGGGACTCTGGAGATTAAGCTCTTAATCACTGGTCTCTACTAGTTTCCAAAGGCCACTGGTTCCTTTCAAATGGGAGATCTCCCTGCCTGGGTCCCTGGCATCCATTGTCAGCCTGAAGCCCACTAAGAAGACCCCATGAGGAAGGGGTCTGAGTTAGAGCCAGGAGACCTCTTTGACTTAATATCAGCAAGCAGAAACCAGCTCCTGCAGGCTAACGAGCCAACAAAGGGAACCTGGGCAGACCCTGCCTGCATTTTGGAAAACCAAAAGTGGCCTCTGGGACTCACTCTTTTCAGCTCTATCCATTCCCAAGGCCATCATGGGGCGGCCTTGATGGTGTCTTTAAGCACAGGGCTCAAAGTGGGGGCACAAAAAATGCAACACTGACACCCCCTCCCTGTCAAATGATGGCAACGCACCTGGCAATGCACCCGATGCTTTGGCGGTCTCCTTTTGGCTGGCTCACCTATCGGCAGGCAGAGGCCTGATCACAGGCAGAGTCCCTCCCTGGCATTTCAAGAAACAGGCCCATCTCTCCAGGAACCTTTATAAAGACATCTCGTAAGCTCTCGGGCAAATCTCCTATTTGAGATGGACTCATTGAGCTGCTGATATGTGTGGGGAGCTTACCATGTGTCCGGGCTCTTGCACTAACAACCCATTACTCTTGTTTTGCAAATGAGAAAGCAGCACAGAGAAGTCAGTGACTGGCCCAAGGAGCCAGCAAGTGGAGCCCTTTTACCCAGGGAGCCTGTCTTGGGCATACAGACTCTAACAGCCACCTGCTTACTACGTGGAATTAAGTCAGTTGGACTGGAAGACTGTCCTCATGTCTCAGAGGGGTCCTTGGGCGCCTGAAGTCCCTGAGGTAACCGCACCCCCTCCCTGTCAAGGCCCTGCAACCTGATCCTGGCTCTCACATCTCTCTCTTTAAAGTCCCAGAGGTCTGCCCAGCAACAGCCCTGGGCTGCCATGTGGCCACTCAGGCCCATTTTTCCAGATGCACTGGAAATCTAATTTTTTTATTTTTTATTTCTTTTTAAACGGAGTCTCGCTTTGTCACCCAGGCTGGAGTGCAGTGGCGCAATCTCACCTCACTGCAACTTCCGCCTCCTGGGTTCAAGTGATTCACCTGTCTCAGTCTCCTCAGTAGCTGGGACCACTGGTGCACACCACCGCACCTGGCTAAATTTTTCTATTTTTAGTAGAGACAGGGTCTCACCATATTGGTCAGGCTGGTCTTGAACTCCTGACCTCAGGTGATCCGCCTGGCTTGGCCTCCCAAAGTGCTGGGATTACAGGGGTGAGCCATTGTGCCTGGCTTTTTTATTTTTATGTTTTGAGATGGAGTCTTACTCTGCTGTCCAGGCTGGAGTGCTGTGGAGCCCAGGGTGGAGTACAGTGGCACAATCTTGGCTCACTGCAACCGGGTCAAGTGATTCTCATGCCTCAGCCTCCTGAGTAGCTGGGATTATACGCACACGCTATCATGCCTGGCTGATTTTTGTATTTTTAGTAGAGACAGGGTTTTACCATGTTGGCCAGGCTGGTCTTGAACTCCTGGCCTCAAGTGATCCACTCACCTCAGCCTCCCAAAGTGCTGGGATTACAGGTGTGAGCCACCATGCCTGGCTAGAAATCCAAATTTTTATGTGAAATATTTTCATTCAAAAATGTTGGCATAAAATGCAATTTTTTAAAATGTGAGGGCCAAATAATCACATTTGTGGGCAAAACTCAACCTCTGATGCTACCAGTTTGCAACCTCTGCTTTGGAAGACCAAATGTGTCAGGAAGTTTCATGAATGCAGGAAGAAAAGAGGGGCCCGACACTGAAATAGAACCTAGGGCTGTATGAGGTTCTTGTTAATTCCACACAGCAATTGCTTGGGTTCAGGGTTATATTCCCATTTGTAGATCAGAAAATAGGCTCAGAGAAGTGAAGTGAGATGCCCAAGGACGCACAGCGAATGGGTGGGAGCACTGGGATCAGCATCCAGGTCCACCAGACTCCAAAGCCCTAGGCCTCTCTGCCCTACACTGTGCCCACTCCTTACACTCCCCCAAGCCCTCAGCCCAGCTGTCCCAGGTCTGCCTGGTAGTATGGAACAGTGCTTCTAGAACAGTCGCGTCCCGGGTGGCTGACTCGTCATGCTCCAGTGAGTGTGGGGCAGGCGGAGGCCCAAGCGGGGTGATGTGCCTGTGTGGCTCCACTGTGAGGGGCCTGGCCCCGGGTGGGGCGGGGCGGGGCGGGGCGGGGAGGAGGCGGGTAGGCGAACCTTCTCATGCTCTCCTTTGACTCAGGGTTAACTCAGCTCTGACCAATCACCTGGCTTCAAGTGTGACCCAGTTTTGCAGCTTGGCCAAAGCCGAATTGGGGAAAGTCAGGCGGGCCCGAAAGGTGGAACCAGCTCCCGCCACCTGGCTTGCTGGGTAAATCAGGGTGACACTGAACCCATCCTGGGACCCCTCCAGCTTCCGCATTTACTGATTCTAATCAGCCCAGGACTTTGATGCACACCGCTCCTGAGATCTCACTGATCTGAGATCAGATCACTCCACCTCAGTTCTGTCATCTGTAAAATGGGGTGAGTAAAAGCCCCTACTTCATGGGTAAGAACTGAAGAAGATGATATTTATAGTTTGTAGCACTGCTCCTGATACCCCCGAGATGCTCAGTGAATGTTTTTTACTTCTACTATCACCACCTACCACCCCCGTTCCCCTGCAAACGTCTAGCACTGGCAGCTTCCTTCCTCCCTGCCTTCCAGAAACAAGTTGAGCGCAGGCAGCGTGGGTTAGGTCTTGTGCTATGCACCAGGACAGAGAGGTGTCAAAACTCACAGCTGCTGTCACTGGGGGTATCTGAGGACCTAACACTCACCAAGATACCTATGACTCCTGCCATCAACTGGAAAAGGTATGGGATTCAGATTCAGAAGAGCTGTGTTCCTGCAGGTGTGACCCCGCAACTCTCAACACCCCCGAAACCTCAGCTTCCTCATCTGCAGAGAAAAAACGGATCCCTAGATCATTGGGATGAGCACACACATCCCCAAGGGCTTTCTGAAGTCTTAGTCCCATCACTTGTTTTTATGATGGTCATTACTAGGTTAACAAAGAGTTGTGGTACCTGGTTCCAGAGTTACACTGGGAACATAATGGAGGAACCCTTATTCAGGGTCTCCCCAGCTTGCCTGATCCTAAGAATCACTGAGGACACTGGTGAAAATGCAGAGTCCCAGGCCACCTGACTCCAGCTCTCCCGGATGGGCACAGGGCCCCAGGTGATTAGGGAAACATGCCAGTTTGCTGGAGAATGCACAGTTGCTCAACTCAAAAACAGGCAATTAAGGTTTCCAGGGTCAGGTGATATAACTGAAGGCATCACTTTCTAGGGGGTCAGAAAGTAGAGCTAGGGCTTGGGTCTGTTACTTTGCCAGTGGTATGACCCTGAGCCAGGCCTTCAACTTCTCTGGGCCTCCCTTTCCTCAAATGGGAATAATCACAATGAATCCTAATGCCCAGGCAGGAGTGAGGGTGGAATGTCAGGTTTCTTCTCCCTCCTGACTGCCTTACTCCTGTTCTGCAGACTAACATGGCTTCAAGCAAGGCGGAGCTGGCCTGGGTGGGAGGGCACCTGGTGGCCTGCCATCAGGACAGGTAGCGGGCCACCCACCCCTCCTTCAGGCAGGGCCTCAGTAATGTCTAACTTCCCAATTCCTCGGGACCCTATCAAAATAAATTCTTTCAGATGCACTTATGAGAAAACCAGAAACATTTTCCAAACACAAAGGGATATGGCAATGAAGTCCTCCATCCTGGCGGAGGTGAATCCCTCTGCCACACTGCAGGAGGGCCTCAGCTGGTCCCTTCCTCCCTGTCTCTGTACTCCCTTCATTCAATCAATATTTACTGACCACCCACAGTGTGCAGACCCTGGGCTCAGCACCAGGATCCAGTGATGAACAAATAGATATGGCCCCTGCTCTCGAGAGCTTAGACTCCATTAAGGAAGACAGACGTCAGATAAAGAACTGCATAAACAAATCACTGCAACTGTGTTAACTGTGCTAAGTGATCTGAAGGACCTGTCCAGGTGTCATAAAAAGGTCCAGCCAGAAAAGGGGCAGCAGGTAAATCAAGTTAGGTTGAAGAGGCGGTCTGGGAAGATCTTTTTTGAGGAAAAGTACTAGTTAGCTAAGCTAATCCTGTTAGCTGCTTCTCTATAATCTATCACTCCATCTACTTCCTTCCTTCTCAGTAGTCACCACAATGGAAAATAACCATTTGTTCAACGATTTGTTTCCTACCGTTTGTGCATCTTCCCCAAAGCCTGGAATCATCATGAAGGTGGAAATGGTGTCTGTCTTGTTTTCCCCAGAATCCCTCCAATAAATTTTTGATAGAGGGGAAAAAAGGAATGAACCCCACTTTCCTGGTGGTTAAATGACATCAGACCATACAGTGTAAAGGTTATTCCCTGTTCAGCTCTCTTTTGAGTATCCTCAGACCATCGAGAGTCTCAGGGTGGTACCACTTTGTCTTCAACATCTCTCTCTGGCACGTGCTAATATCTCTTTTTTTAATAGACCCAGCAACTTCAGCAGGCACCAGAAGCTAGTGAGAACCAAACACATTGCAATTATTTCTATCAATTTATAGCAGGTGATATTGCTTTTCCATGTTCAAAGATTTATAAGGTTAACTTTCATCAGTAAAAGTGTTAAGTTCAAAAACTGAATAATTCAAAGACAAATTATTAAGTAAATAACACATCCTGCTTAGGAATCTGCCAAAAATGATGATGATAGTACCAGAATAGTGGAAGGGTGAACATCACTGACTTGTTACCATGGCAGAGACATACTTATTAACATGCTCATTAAAGCTCTGTCTTTCCTCTCCCTCTGGGTACACTGCTAGACCATATTTGCTGATCTCTCCTGCAGCTATGTGTGACCAGGTCTCTGAGTTCTGGACAAAGGACTGTGAGCTGAAGTGGTGGCCCCACATGTTGACCTGCCACTTAACTGTCCCCATCCTCCTTTCTCTCCCCACCACTGCCAGGCCAAGGAGAGGATCCAGCATACCCCAGAGGAGAATGGAGCCAGGAGATGGAAGGAGCCAAGGCCTCTGAGTCACCCAGGGGGAGTGGAGCACCCCATCTTCTGCTGGGACTTCACAAGCGGTCATCAAGTCCCAGCATAAGTTACACTGAGCAAAAAATACACTTGGGTTACATGACAACACTGAGATTTGCTGGTTCTTTATAGGAATTAGCTGATTTAGGCTAACACCAAGGAGGCATCTCTTGTCCAATTTCCTGCCCATCCATAAATCTTGTCTGACAGCCTGGATATCCTGGTGGTTTTTCTTTAACGAATAGATACCAAGTGCCTAACAGATGGCAGGCACAGTTCTAAGGGCTTTACAGAGACAAACTTGGCTGGTCCTCACAGCAGTCAAGAGTCACCTCCTGAATCCACAGCAATGAGCTCCAGACAGGCCCACCACTGTCTACTAGAAGGGGCCTGAAAAACTCTGGGTCAAGTCTCACGCTCACCTCTTAAAACACTCCCCTGTGCTGGGAGAAACCTTCCTAGTCCTTTGAAGGTTACTCTTATGACATGGTTCCTATAGCCTTTCTTACTGGCTCTTCCTACAAAGGGCACAGGGTATCACCCAAAGACTGTGGGGCGGGGGCTCAGATCAGCTGCAACCCTAGCTCTGCCCTCTCCCAACTCTGAGCAAAGATAGCTGCTCCTACCCTGCAGGTGTGTAATGAGGGTGAAATGAGATCATGACTATCAGCCACCTGACATCAGCCTGGCACAAGGGGCAGGGCAGGGAGGACAATGGGTTCTTACAAGCTCCTTCTCCCGCCCGATCTTACGCTATGGGGCTCAGAAGTGAGTCAACGTGCCCAGTGCTGGGTGTCCTGGATAGACAGCGAAGAAAAAGGCACTGTTATGTCACGTAGCATTGCACGAGGGATTTTAGTTGCTGGGAGTCCGTCCACTTCCCTCTAGGAGGATCAGTTTAGAGGAAAGGTGGGTGCAGTGGGGGGGCGGGGAGAAAGGCCACCAACCCAAATGAGGGATTTCGGATGCTGGGAGTCAGTCCTCTTTCCTCCAGGAGGGTCAGTTTCTGGGAAAGGCAGGTGAGAGCCCGGGGGTGGTGGGGAGGGAAGACCACCAACTCAAATGAAGACTTAACCAGGTACTGAAGGCCGACATCACCAGAGAGGTCAAGTGGATCCCATGGACCCCCATGGGATGTGCTGAGAAGGATGCTTCACCTCTGGGGATGCTTCCCCAAAACCCTAACCCCATCCACTCAGGAGGAAACATCAGACAAACCCAGACTGGGGGATGTACTTTTTGTTTGGTTTGGTTTTTGAGATGGAGTCTCACTCTGTCACCCAGGCTAGAGTGCAGTGGTGTGATCTCGGCTCACTGCAACCTCTGCCTCCCAGGTTTAAGCAATTCGCTGCCTCAGCCTCCCGAGTAGCTGGGATTTCAGGCACATACTACCATGCCCAGCTAATTTTTGTATTTTTAGTAGAGACGTGGTTTCACCATGTTGGCCAGGCTGGTCCTGAACCCCTGACCTCGTGATCTACCCACCTCAGCCTCCCAAAGTGCTGGGATTACAGGCGTGAGCCACCGTGCCCAGCCAGCCTGGGGGACATTCTACAGGGTGCCTGGACTGTCTTCTTCAAGGCTGCCAAGGTCATAGAAAACAGGGACCAACCGAGAAACTGCCACCACCCAGAGGAGCCTGGGGACACGTGGCCTCTGGACGCAATGTGGGGCCTTGGATTGGATCCCGGAGCTCCATGAACACATCAGTGGAAAATGGGCAAAATCCAAATAAAGCCCAGAGTTTAGAGAATATCCACGCACAGTGGTCAGTTTCTTAGCAGTGAGAATGTGGTAATGGAAGGTGGGAACCCTGGTGGAACGGATGTGGGGTGTCTGTACTAGCTTTGCAGCTTTTCTGTAAATCTAAGCTATTCCAAAATAAAAAGTGCATTTCGTTAAGAGAGAGAGACGCAAAATACCAGAATGAATACATGAATTCATGAATTTTATATCATGAGTTGCAGGGCAGGGGTTGTCTGTTTGGCTCAGTGCTATGTCCCCAGCTTCTAGAATACCTGCACACAGGCCCTCAATCAATGTGTTCCACCAACAGATGACTCTGCTGCCTGGCCTGCTCCTGGTCTGTGGACAGGGGCCCTGGAGACTGGCCAGAGTGTCCTCCAGCAAGATGACCAGCCCTGCCTGCTGCCCACAGGAAGTGCTGTACCCCCTCACAGCCCCCTCAGCAGGGGCTCAGCATAATCTCCTGCCCACAGATGCGCAGGGCTCCCTCTCCCAACTCTGAGCCAAGACGGCTCCTCCTATCCTGCAGGTGTGTCATGAGGGTGAAATGAGATCATGACTATCAACATCATGGGCCTACCAGGCCAGGCCTGGTAGGAAATGGTCACCAAGCCCAGCCTCCTCTCCAGCAACCAGGGCCCCCTAAGGCTTCCACTTCTACAGTGTGTTCTCCCCAAGGCAACAGACTGTGAACACAACGGAGTAGATGACAGCTGACACTGGGGGATCCATGGAGTGGCCTCAAGAAAATCAAGGCAATAACACTCCCCTCCCAGGGCATGAAACTGGCTAAGAAAGCCAGCTTCGGCACAGAGACAGGCACTTGGGACTTAGCTGCGTCACCAGCTGTTTGTGTGACCTTGCCCAAGTCCTGTACCCCCTCTACGTCTCTGCTTCCACCTCAGGGAAATGGGAATGGGAAATGGCTCCTACCTGACTTGAGGATGGACTGAGGGAATCCAAGGAAAGCCTTTAGTCTAGCACTCGATACATAGTGGCTATTGGGGGTACTACTGTTGTTACAACATAGCCCTGGGAAGTCACCTGAAAGACACCCCAGAGGGCTGAAGGTGTTGAAGGGTCTGCAGAAAGGGTGTGTCACTCCAAAGGAATCTGGGCCAGCCCTAGGACCGCCAAAGAGGACAGCAGGTCCAGTGGCAGGGCCCCGTGGTGCCATTCCTGCACCATCAGAGGAGGGGAGCCCCAGCTGACACCTGAAGGAATCAAGGTCCTGGGACCAGGCCCAGGGTAGGGGGTTGCTGAGTATGGGATGGGGCCCACTGGCTGCCTGTGCCCAAAGCAATTAGCTTGTGGGGCCCTCACTCCTCCGCCTCCAGCCTCAAGTTCATGCCTACCAGGCTACCTCCCAGGAGCCCAGAGTCCTGCCCACTCTGAGCTTGTTCTGGTCACACTGCCATGTGCAACACAGAGGCAGCACCCTGCCTGTCACAGGCGATCGTCAGCCCTCAGAAGGATTTGTTTGGTGTTTAACAGAATTGGGATCAGTGGCCAACCATTTTCACATAATTTATCAGATTTTCATTGTCTCTTGAAAAATCAAGGCATCTGTAGGCAGTAAGCAACAGAGCTGCATGACAGCTGCCCCTTCCCTATAGAGCCTTGCGCTCCAGGTAGCCATGGCCCACATCTTGCCCAATCATCTACTGAGGTACCTGCTGATACCTGGGGGCACCCGAGTGTTCCCATGTGATTGCATCTGTGTCCTGCAATCCTCGGAGGCCCTGGTTTTACCATGTCCACCTACCAGATGATGACCCACTGCTGAAATCTTTTAGTGCTTAGTGAGATGCACAGACTATGCCACCAGGAAAGGCAGAGAAAAGGGAAACATTATCCTGCCTCCAAGTACGCTTGCCTCACATTCCACATGAACTCATCTCACCCTCACAAAACCCCTGCAAAGAAAGTATGAG
The DNA here is from genome assembly GCA_963573385.1 of Cacajao melanocephalus. Classification (NCBI taxonomy): domain Eukaryota; kingdom Metazoa; phylum Chordata; class Mammalia; order Primates; family Pitheciidae; genus Cacajao; species Cacajao melanocephalus. The sequence continues at coordinate 36,827 of CAUYLG010033061.1, read as the reverse complement.
CATCCCAATCTGCTGATGAGGAAAACTGAGGCTTGCAGAGGCAATGTGTCTTGTCCCGGGCCCCACCGCTGGTAAACACTGAGGAAGGGATTTCAATCCAGAAAGCTCTGCTGCATGAGTGCAATGTGAGGGTCGGTTCCAAGGGCACTTGACAGAGTTCCCCAGGGGACCTGTGGTCAGTCCCCAGAGGGGTTTGCAAGGTAGAAGACCATTTGGAAAGGTGGCCAGGGTTGGACCACCACAAACCATTTTCCCCTGGAGACTTGGAGACATTTATTGCATACCACAAACATATTCTTAGACCCAGCAAGACATCAAAACACCTCAAATATCACCAGCGTTCCCCAAAGTTCTCAAAAGATACTTTAGGTAAATTCTGCATGTTGGTGACTGCTGGTGTGAAAGCAGGAGGGGAGGGAAGATCTAGTGAGCAATAATGACAGGCAACAAGGAGAAGAACCAGCAAGGCAGGGTAGCACCGTGTGAGGTGCCAGGCTCTGGGACCCCAACCCCCCACTTCACCAGCCGTGTGTCCTGGGCCATTCCCATTCCAGCTCTGTGCCTTGGCTTCCCATTTTAAAAACTGAATTAATAAAGAAAACAACAGACTGAAAAGGCAACTACAGAATGGAAGAAAACATCTGCAAACCATGTACCTGATAAGGGGTTAATATCCAGACTATATAAGCAACTGCTTAAACTCAGTGGCAAACAAATAAAAAAACTCTATTTTATTTAAATGTTTGAGAGAGTCTCACTCTGTCATCCAGGCTGGAGTGCAGTTGCGCAATCTCGTCTCACTGCAACCTCCGCCTCCCAGGTTCAAGCAATTCTCCTGCCTCAGCCTCCCAAGTAGCTGGGACGACAGGCACATGCCACCACACCTGGCTAATTTTCGCATTTTTAGTAGAGATGGTGTTTCTCCATGTTGGCCAGGCTGGTCTCGAACTCCTGACCTCAGGTGATCCACCCACCTTGGCCTCCCAAAGTGCTGGGTGTAGGCGTGAATCACCACACCTAGCCAAACTGCCACCTCCCCACTTTTTCTTTTTTGAGGTGGAGGCTTGCTCTGTCACCCAGGCTGGAGTGCAGTGGCACGATCTCAGCTCACTGCAACCTCCACCTCCGGAAAAATCCCAATTTTAAAAAGCACAAAAAATGTGAATGGACATTTCTCAAAATAAGACACACAAATGGCCAAGATTTTGAAAAGATGCTTGAAATCCTAATCATCAGGGAAATGCAAAGAAAAATCACAATGAAATAGCACTTCATACATGTTAGGATGGCTATAACCAGAAAAACAAGACATGTTGGCAAGATGTGAAGAGAGGGAACCGTTGCACACCGTTGGTGGGAAGGTAAAATAGTGCAGCCACTGTGGAAAACAGTATGAAGATTTCTCAAAAAATTAAAAATAGAGCTAGCACAGGATCCAGCAATCCCACTTTTGGGTATTTATTCAAAAGAAATGAAATCAGGATCTCAGAGACATCTGCACTCCCATGCTCACTGCAGCGTTATTCATAATTGCCAAGACGTGGAAACAACCTAAATGTCTATTAGCGGTAAATTAATAAAGAAAATGTGGTATATATACACCATGAAATATTACTCAGCCTTAAAAAAGAAGGAAATTCTGTCATTTGTGACAACACTGATGAACCTGGTGGCTATTACATTATGTGAAATACAGCAGACCCAGAAAGACAAATACTGTATGATTCCACTTACGTGAAGTATCTAAAAGACGCAAATATGTCGAAACCCCATCTCCACTAAAAATACAAAATTAGCTGGGCGTGATGGTACATGCCTGTAATCCCCGCTACCTGGGAGGCTGAGGCAGGAGAACTGGTTGAACAATTCACAGAGATGGCACCACTGCACTCCAGCATGGGTGACAGAAGTGAGGCTGTTTCCAAAAAAAGAAAAAAAAAGGCAAGCACACAGAAGCAGAAAGTAAAATGGTGGTTGTGGCTGGGAGGTGGGGGAAATGGGGATTGTTAAGCAGGTATAAAGGGTAATGCAGGATGAATATGTTCTAGGGGTCTGCTGTATAACCTGATGCCTAGAGTTCACAATGCTGCATTGTGTACTTTAAAATGTGTTGAGGGTGCTCTGCTGTTAGGATGGATGCATTGATTGATTGATACGGAGTTTCACTCTGTCACCCAGGCTGGAGTGCAGTGGTGTGATCTCAGCTCACTGCAACCTCCGCCTCCTGGGTTCAAGCAATTCTCTGCCTCTGCCTCAGCCTCCCGAGTAGCTGGGATTACAGGTGCCCGCCACTACGCCTGGCTAATTTGTGTATTTTTAGTAGAGATGGGGTTTCACCATCTTGGCCAGGCTGGTCTTGAACTCCTGACCTCGTGAAGGTATTCTTACCACACAAAAAATAACGGAATTAACAGTGTGACTATAAGTGATAGCGTGAGATTTGAGGGGTGACGGAGATGGAGCTGCTCTGTATCTGGATGCTGGTGGTGGTTACATGATACACAAATCTTAAATTTCACAGAAGAGTGCATAAACACACACAATTTTATTATATGCTAACTTTAAAAGTAAAACAAAGAAAATAAATCATGAATCATTGTATCTGCTGTAAGGCCAGTGAGATTTTTTAAGTCCAATGACATGCCTAGCCCAGTGCTCAGGACATTAGAAGCTTACGGGTCGTTAGATATTACTAATAAGATAAGCATTACTTCTGCTCCTCCTCCAAAGAGATTCAAGACCCAGAGCAGAATCTGACAAAGGAAATCTAATGTATGGAGGGGCTACCACATCGCCAGTCCCCAGTACATCAGGGACATCCAGGTCCTCTGACTATACTAATTGTCATTACAGCCAGGCCACTCATCTTGAATAGGGTTTTCACCTTTTGGAGAAACAGAACAGTTTGTCTATTTCAAGCAGATCTTCCTTCCTGTGTAGCTGTGCTGCCTGGCAGGTGCCAGGAGGAAGGCTGGTGGTCAAGGGCATGGGGATTATGCTGTCTGATGCACCAGCTGTGACCCAGCATTTCTGAGGGTCGGTTTTCCTGGACACAAAACAGGAAGGATCATGCCCACTCAGAGGGAGAGGAGGTATCTGTAAAGGACCCCACATGTCCCCTGGCTCTTGGCTGTAAGGAGAACCCTGAGTTCACCCCACCTCTCCCGTGGGTCAAGAATTTTTTTTTTTTAAACAAATAGAGTCAGTGTTGCAGGTTTTTTCCTGTCCTGTACTTTTCCCACATATACAACCAATGTCATTAGGTTAATAGACCTAAAAGTTGACAACAGACAATTAGGCTAATTGCCACTTCCTTAAAGGATCAATCAGGGCTGTGCTTCCCAAACTATGTTTTGAGAAATGGTACTAGCGGCTCCATAAATGACAGGGCATCTGTGACTACACATGTGGCAAATGCTGGGCTGAACAAAATGACTCTGGTTTGTTCAGAACAGGACTCTTCAGACTCCTAAATGAGGCAGCCAGTGTGGCATGGTGGGACACAGACTAGAGGACACTGAGTCAGATCAATCATACAGACCAGGGCTTTACACATTTTAATGAATACATGAATCGCCTAGGGATCTTGTTAAAATACAGATTCAGATTCCAGGTGGGCATTGAGATTCTCCATTTCCAACAAGCTCTGAGGTACCACCAAAGCTGCCACCTCAGACTGCACTCTGAAGAGCAAGGATGTAGTAGACAGGTAAGGCCCCTTACTGTCCACTTTACTGGCAGAGTAACAGATTTGCTAAAGGTCATGCAGGAGTGACAGTAGGACTGGAACTCCACGCCCCAGCCTCCCCCTGCAAGGCTCTCTGCCGACACCTGACCTGGCTTCCCTGGTGCACTCAGTCTTGCTTGCCACTGGTTCTCCCAATTCAGTCCTTCTCAGTCTTGGCTGTGCATTAGAATCACATGACAGACTTTAATGTACAATCAGGGTTGAGGCTCCCTAATTTAGATGTACTGGGTAAGCCTCACCCCAAACGCCCTCTTCATACCCTGCCTGTCTCTCCCATGCCTGATGAAAACTGGTTAGGAGTAACTCCCAATAAAATATGAAAGGATTACCAGATGGGGAATGCAACTTAACCAGGACACAGCTGGCTAAAGCCCTGTCTCCAGCTACGATGGCACCACAGTCAGGAATCCAAACTGCCTTGGGAGGAGCACATTCCATCTCACTCTCTGTCCCGGTGAGCAGGTAAACATGATGCTCTAAGCTGGAAACCCCCCAGAGGTCAGCATGGGAAACCTGAGCTCCTTGAGGATGATGCCATTAGCTGGTGTGGGGGTCTTTAGTTAAAGACCATTTCAGAATCAGGGGTCAGGCAACATGAGTCTGGGGGGAAAAAGTTGATGGTTTTAAGCTTCTTAATGAGCACTGTTGGGTGAGGATTAGCGAAGAGAAATCCAATGAATCCAATTAGAAGAGGTCTCAGTTCTCTCTGAATTTAATGAATGGAAAAGAGAAAGCTTTAGAGTGAAGCCCACAGGACACAGCGGCGCTCTGGTGCCAAATGGCAGTGTTCCAATCCCAGCTCCAGGAAGAGGAACCACCGTGTTTCCAACTCCGCTGCACCTCCACTGGCTCATCTGTGAAGTGGGGTGACAACAGTGCCTCGCTTGTGGGACTGTGGGGGAATTCAATGGGCTGATCCAGTAAGATCCCTACAGCAGTGCCTGGCACTAGCAAATGTTCAATAAACACGAAATACTGGCTTTTTCACATAATTTTCTCTCTGGGCTAAATTTTATTTTCTTTTGCCCTGATTTTTAAGCCTGCGTGTGTGTGTGTGTGTGTGTGTGTGTGTGTGTGTGTGTTTTGAGATAAGGTCTTGCTCTGTTACCCAGGCTGGAGTGCAGTAGCATAAACATGGCTCATTGCAGCCTCCACCTCCTGGGCTCAAGTGATCCTTCTACCTCAGCCTCCCAAGCAGCTGGGACCACAGGTGCACACCACCATGCCTGTCTATTTTCTTTTTTTTCCCCATAGAGACAGGGTCTTGCTATGTTGACCAGTTTGGTCTCAAACGCCTGCTGTCCTCAAGCAATCCTCCCACCTCAGCCTCTCAAAGTGCTGGGATTACAGGTGTAAGCCACCATATTGGGTCCTTTATTTATGTTTTTAAAAACTTGCTGAAAAGTATATGTTCTTGTCAGCTTCCTGGAATTCTTTCTGGAAGAAAAGAGCAGGGTAGATACAGGCATTCATGTGAGCTACTGCCTGTTGAATGTTAACTCTGTGCTCAGAGGCCCCTGTGGTGGCTGGGACTTAGCTTGGTGTAGGGACTGATGGGGCTAGCAGGGTCCCATTCCTTAATGGGGCCTAAGGAATTAAGACTGGGCCAGGTGCAGTGGCTCATGCCTGTAATCCTAGCACTTTGGGAGGCCAAAGAAGAAGGATTACTTGAGGCCAGGAGTTCAAGAGCAACCTGGCCAACATAGTGAGACCCCATCTCTATATAATTGTTTTTAAAAAAGGAATTCAGACTGAATCCTCAGAGCAATGAGACTCATTTGAAAGCTGAGATCAGGACATGAAAATATCAGGTCAACTTTGGAAAGCTCACTAGAGCATCCTGAGGAGGTCTGGGGTATCCTAAATGGGGAGAGACCACGTGGAAGGTCAGAGTGAAAAGTGCTAGAGGCCAGCCCCATGAGGGCCCATGACCTGTGCAGGCACACAGGATCACACAGTCAGAGGGGTCCTTGCTTGGCTGAATGCTCTGCTGCTGCTGTCCTGAAACTCTTAATACTTTTTCAACAAGGGACTCCATATTTTCTTACTTTTTTTTTGACACGGAGTCTCACTCTGTCACCAGGCTGGAGTGCAGTGGTGACATCCTGGCTCACTGCAACATCCACCTCCCGAGTTCAAGCGATTCTCCTGCCTCAGCCTCCCAAGTAGCTGGGACTACAGGTGTGTGGCACCACACCTGGCTAATTTTGTTATATTTTTTAGTAGAGATGGGGTTTCCCCACGTTGGCCAGGATGGTCTTGATCTCTTGACCTTGTGATCCGCCCACCTCAGCCTCCCAAAGTGCTGGGATTACAGGCGGGAGCCATCGCGCCCAGCTGGGACTCCACATTTTCATTTTGCACGGGGCCCCACAAATTATGGACCCGATCCTGCATTTCAGGGACGTCGCACTTGCCCCTACATCTACTCGACCAGGTGAGGCAGTGAAGGTTATGTTCTCTCCTTAAAATGAAGAAACGGAGGCTCTGAGACAGGAAGTCAATGGTCCCAGGGCACATCTGGTCAGTGGCAGTGCAGCAGCACACCCCAGGCCTTGGGGTTTCAATGTGGGGGCTGTCACTGTGGGACAGCAGCCACCTGCACCTCCGGAAGGCAGTGCTCAGGCACCACTGGGCCTGAGTGCAGGCCTGCCGGATGCTGTTATCTTCCCTGCTCACCCACCCTGGGCTGGTGAGCAGGAGGCAGCAGGTGCTACTGGCCCCAGGCCAGCCGGAACTGGGAACAACACACACGGATGTGGGTCACAAGCCCAGTTCCACAACTGCAACATCCAGCCATTAGCGAAACAATTTAACAAGAGCAAAGCAAACACAATAAATCATTGAAACCTCAGCCACCTTCCCCTGCATTCTGCCTCTTTCCCTAACCCCAAAAACAATCTAGTAAGGGCAGATTCAAGGGTGGAGAGGGAAGATCTCTCCACTAAGGGCTGATAATCTTCCCACTGAAGCTGGCATATCAAGTCACGCCATATCTGTGGCTTCCTTGACAGATTTCAAGACGCACTTCCAAGGATCGAGTTTGGCTCAAGCACAGTTCTAGGTGCTGGAGATGCAAACTTGAAGAAGCCAGATAAACACTTCTTGCCCTCAGGAGCTCAACGGGAGGGAGAGAGAAGCAGCATGATAATTAGGTGAATTATATCGTGTGTTAGGAGATGATGGGTGCTTAAATAAAACGACACAAATAAATAGAGCGGCCAAAACGGATAAGGCGCTTTCTCTGTGTCTAAATGCTTTGCCCACTCTGTCTCATCCCTCGACTGTTCTACTTCAGTGGGTACTCTACTCATTCCCATTTCACAGACAGAACACAGAGCTAACCTGCGCCAGCTCTACAGGCAGTAAGAAAATTAAAGTATCCGTAGGGAAGGGCAAGAGCACGCTATTTTTCCTGCTTCTGACTTTTAGAAGAGCAACATGAGCAGGAAGACTGGTTTTCTCCCTGGCCTTGAACTGGTGGAGGAGGTCTAATGGTATAACCCTCTCCACTCCCCACAATTCTTAAAAGAGCTAACAGGATGGTGGGCCCCTCCAAGCTCTCCCATTTCTCCCAGATCTAAGGCTTTGGAGCTAAAAGCCCGAGTTCAAATCCCAGCTCCACCAGCTCAGGCACTGCATGGTCAGAGCAAACAGCTTCCACTCGGTGGAGCTCCCCTCTCCTTCGATTTAAAATGAAGATTAAAACTCCCTCTCTCAAGTGACAAGGGAATAGATGTCCGCACCCCAAAGTGTGTGTACAGTGGTAGATGCCCCTTGCGTGCCAGTTCATGCACATCCCCACTCCTGGGACCCATCAAGCCCTCCTCCCTTCTCCTCTCAGAATGCGAAGAAAGCTGGGCTACACGCCACCCACCTCCCCACGGTGGGGCCTGTGGCAGAGGGCTGAGCATGGAGCTGACACTTGATGAATCCTTGATGAATGCACACCGAAGAGGAGGAAGGCGCATGGGGATGGTAGAACCTTCTGTAGAACCCAGGTCATGGAGCCTTGTAGTTCACAGAGCTTAAAGAGTGCACGTTTGCTGGGCCCAAACAGCTCATCCTCCAAGGTGCAAATGTGAAGCACTGAATCCATTCTCACCATTCCGCGGTGAGCCCAAGCCCTGGAGGTATTGCCTAGTTAAGCTGGGACCTTCCAGGGAAGTGGGAGGAAAAAAAAAAAAAATCTGGGACCCCTGGCACCTGGGCACTCAGGGACCTGAAGTACGACAAGGGAGCCCCAGACTAGCTAGCTTCTCAGAGCTGAGTGTTTCTCTCTTTAAATATCAATGCCTGATACAGGGCCCTTCAAGGCCAAAGGCTAGAGCTGGCCTCACTCATTTTCCTTACTTCCCTTACCTGCTCCCTAAACCACCAATTCAAGGAGCACAAGGTTGGGAGCCATGTGTGACCTGAGACCCAAGTCCACCCTTCCCATTTAGCACCCGTGAAGTCCAAGATAAGGCCCTCATCCCTGGAGCCTCATTTCCTCTTCTGTAAGATGGAAGGGTGAGGTGCAGGGAGAAAGGATTAAAAGATCAAAAGCAGCAATTTTCCCAACAAGCTCAAAATCACCGGAACCTACTGAATCACACCAGGGCGGATGAGGGGGGCAGGAATCTTTATGGTCGGCTTGGGAAAGGGGAGACTTTGTGGAACCAGGAATTGATGTGCTGACCACAGCTCTTATGGCCCAGTTAACTGATGGTATTAGGACTGGCCTTGAATTCCATCAGAGGGGCTTTCCTTGTTCAAAACTGCCTGGGTTTGCCAGCCACAGGGCTGCCCTGCAGGTGCAAGAAGCCAGCAAACATTTGCTAGCTGGTATCAGTGGCCAGGGCAGGCTGGAAAACCACGTCAGCCAATCAAGAGGTCCAAGGCTGGTGAACTGTTTGGGTCTAAAGCCATATCCAATGCCCTGGGGGTCATGGCAGGCTAAGGACCTTTCTCTCTGGGTAGGCTGTCACTTTACCCTGACTTTACATGTAAGAGGAGAGGTAAAAATACCTCCTGTGACACAGGCGTCTGAATCACTATTTTATGCATGAGGAAAACCCTTCATACACTAATGTCCTACTTCTGGGCTCTAAATCACGCCAGGCTCTGTTAAGGGTGTTTCACACACTCAGTCGTCACAAACAGAAACCTTATTTTTAGCCCCAATTTGCAGGTGGTGAAACTGAGAGCGCTCAGGGACTTGCTGAGGTCAGTCAGCTGAGCAGTGACAGGAAGTTCTGAACCCAGAGCCTTTGCCCCTAACTTCTAGAATCCACTGAGCTGTTCAGTAGAAAGAACAGAGCCAGGATTTGAATCCAGCTCCTCCCTGCATTAAAGCCCCGCTCTTCTCTCAGCCAGACACCAGGTGTGGCTGCCTCAAGCCAGGACATTCCCTGGGGCTCCACACCTCAAGGGAACCTCTGGTGGAGACCCCTTCCCCACCACAGACTTCCAGAATGCCCCGTGCAACCTAGACCATGAGGCAGCTGGACCTCACAAAGGACTCATTGTGGTGACTGCAGAAAGCCAAGGCCAGACCCTGTGGCCCCTCTGCAGAGCCCTGCCCAAGGCATCTCCTCCCCTTCCCATGGTGCTTGCATACCCAGAGGACAGGGCTGGGGCTCAGGGTGGAGGGGTGGGCAGGCCTCCTGATCTGCCCGGCCAGGGAGAGCCTCAGGCTATAGAAACCTAAAACCCTCCAGCTGCTGCCAGGCTGCATGGCAGCCTGGGGCCCCTCCGGGCTCATTTCAGGTGCCCTGCCCCACCTGTCAGCTGGGGTGGGGTCCACCAAGGAGGCTCTGTAGAGGGAGGAGAAGGATGCTGGGGTGGAAGGGCTGTTTCCATAGGGGGGTGAAGGTAGGAAATCTGTTTCCTAGTGTGGGGGAGGGGAATGCAAGGTATCCGGGCAGGTTGGGGAGGGGGCTCGGGGAGGGAAGGTGGGTGGATTTGTCTCCCGCTGCAGGAGGGGGCCTTCGCCGCTCTGGCTAGCTTCGTGTGCAGCAGGGGGCTCGCCTGGGGTCCCTAGGGGCCCGCCGAGGCATGCACAGGGCGGGGGACCGCTTTTGCATGCAGGGCGGGAGGGGTCTGCGGCGTGCCGGGGTGCTCCCTCTGTCCGCAGAGGGGACTCCCGAGTGGCTGGGGTCACCACACTCACCTCCTGAAGTCAAAGGGCATCGTGCCGCCGCCGCCGGGGGTGGGAGCGCTGCAGGCCAGGCGGGCCGCGGCGCCGCGTGGGTCCGAGCCCGCTGCCAACGCCTCCTCCGGCCGCCCCGCCCCCGCCGGCCGCCCCCCGACACTCGCCACTCGCCACTCGCCTCCCGCCGCCGGGAAGTGACGCTCCGCGCAGCCCATTGGGCGCCGCCCGCCCGGCCGCCCCTTCCGCCACCCGGTTAAAGGGGCCCGCGGGCCGGCAGGCAAGGGGCGGAGGGTCGAGGCTGTCTTGAGGGGAAGGGAGTCCCCCAAAGACTCCAGTACCTGTTCCTTCAAACCTCCCACTTAGATTTCCTTCTCCGCCTCTTTGGATGTCCTCGGACAAATTCTCTTTCTCTCCGAGCGCCGTTTTTTTTGTTTGTTTTTGGCATTTGTAAACAGTTTCCCTGAACTGTGATTGAGCGGGGGTGATAGAGACTTTGGCTGTGCACAGCGTCTGTCTCTGAGTGAGGGCCTAAGACTGTGGGAGAAGAGAGTCCTACACTGACAAGGTGGACCCCCTCTACCCCTGCTGTGCCTCTCTGGGAAAGCCACTGGGCTTCTTGGAGCCCCCCACCCCTTTGCACATCTGCACAAAGAGGACGATGATACCTACTTGAGGGGGTTTTTCTCCAGCTGAGAAACAGGAGACTGGCTTAGCACGGTGGCAGCACCTGAAGCTATGGAGGCTGGCGGAGGCTGTCCCTGCTTCCATCTGCCCTGCGGTTCACTCCAGTGCGTATTCATAGAGCGCCTGCTCCTAGCCAGGTCCAACCAGCACATGCTGGGTTGTCACAGAAGCAGATGGGGCCTGCATTGTGACTTGGGCAAGGTGAACTGTGCCAACTGTCCCCTTCTTTGAGCCTCAGTTTCCTCCTCAGAGATACGGAGCAGCTGCCTCCGTGACTGCTGGATTCTAGGAGATGGTAGTTGAGGTCACACAAGACCTGAGTAGGGGAAACTCACTCTGAACTTCCCTGAACTTCCCCCAGGTTCTGTCACTGGCCCCTTCTCCAGGGCTGTGGTGACACAGGCCTTGAAAAAACCCAGCAGAGGATGATGAGGGCTGGGGTTCAAAAAGCACAGCCAATGGACAGTTTCCTCCTGTGTAAACAGAGGGGAACTGCAGTGCTTGTTCCTCAGGGAGGATTCGGAAGGAACTGCACCAGCACGGGGTCTGGGGTAGAGTGGGGTGGTGAACCAAACCCTTCCCCTGGGGCATATGCCCGACCTGACCTCTGCATTCCTTTTCCATTCATTCGTTCACTCCCTTTCCATTCATTCATTCATTCACTCACTGACTCACTCAACAAGTGGTCTGACACTGTTGGGGGAGAGAAGGAAATCTCAGCCTGAAACCTGACCCCTGAAAACCTGGGGTCAGCAGGGAGAGTTAAGGGGCTTCAAGCAGCCACTTCTTCCAGATGGCCTTTTCTTGGCCCTATGTGGGAGGAAACCATGCAATGATGGACCTTTGACCTCTCATTCTCCCTCCCTTGAAATATGGCCCACAGACCAGCCACATGGCCATCACAGGACAGACTCTTGTCCCCAGCCCAGACCTACTGAATCAAGTGTGTATTTGGGACGATCTCCAAGGTCAGCAAATGCCTGGCACAGAGAAAGTGCAAGCCAGGGTTGACTATCATTGCTGTTTCTGAGTGGGGATGGAGCTCCCAACTTTTGGCTGGGCATGTGGGTGCTCGCAATGAAAGTTGCATTTCCAGGCAGGGTGTGGTGGCTCTACTTTGGGAGGCCGAGGTGGGTGGATCACCTGAGGTCAGGAGTTCAAGACCAGCTTGACCAACATAGTGAAACCCCATCTCTACTAAAAACACAAAATTAGCCGGGTGTGGTGGTATATGCCTGTAAACCCAGCTACTTGGGAGGCTGAGGCAGGAGGATTGCTTCAACCCAGGAGGCGGAGGTTGCAGTGAGCGAAGATTGCACCACTGCACTCTAGCCCGGGCAATAAGACTGAAACACCATCTCAAAACAAAAAAAGAAAGTTACATTTCATTTCCCAGCTTCCTTTGTAGCTAGAGGTGGCATTGAAAAGTGAAGGGAAGTGTCTTGTTTTCCCCAAAGGCAGCTTTATTTAAAGAGAAGTTACAATAGATTCTGTTGCAGTCATACACATCAATTTAATGCTTTCATTGATGCTTGTGAAAACAACTCAAATCAATCAGACTCCTTCACTTTTCCACTCATTCTGTAGTCTGGGATAGTTGGTATGTCTGCTTTATTCTGGCTGCTGGGAATGTAGCTGTCACCGTCCTGCATTATAAGGTGGAGCCACACAGAGCAGAGCAACAAGACAGAAAGAGCCTGAGTTCCTGTCTCTGAGTGGCACCTCAAACACCTGCCCAAGAGAAATAAACATCTGTCTTACGTAAGCTGCGTTTTCAGACACTTAACACTAAACCCAAAGCTGATACTCCTATGCAGCCTGGTTGGCTACTTGACTGCTCCAGTGCTCATGGACTAGGCCAGTCCCCTATTATATAATCTCATGGTACCCTGTAGGTTTCCCTGGGAGAACTTGGCATGATGTGTGATTCGTTCATTATTAATTCACTGGTAACTACCTCTCCATCTGAGTGAAAGTTCCCTGAGAGAAGGTGGTATCACCATCATATCCTAGAATCCAGCCAGAGCCTGCACATGCTGGGGGTGCACTAACTATGCTTTGAATGCTAAATGGAGGCTTCCCAGGGAGCCAGGGCTTCCCACAGAACAGAGGATGAGAGGGGAGGTATCAACAAGGGCATCGGCTGTGGGACTGATGAGGTCTGTGAGCAGACCAGGCTGTCAGTCCCAGACGGTCCATCCACTCAGGAGCCAGTGGGAGATGGAGCTAAGAAAATCAGATTGTGTGCTGCAGTACGTGGGAAGGCTCTGGGTCTCTTTGAGCAGGGAAGCAGCGATAAAAGTTAAGTTTTCAGATTATCAACCTTGTGGAACCCTGTGGTAAATAGCCAGCCTCCAGTGATCCTGATCTCCTGGTATTCCCATGCCCTTCTGTAATCACCTCCCACAATGAATAGGGCTGACCTATCCTGTGTAATCAACAGGATATTGCAGAAATGACAGTTATGACTCCCGAGGCTACGTCACAAAAGACACTCAGGCTTTGCTTATCTGCTCTTGAATCACCCGTTCTGGGGGAAGCCAGCTGCCCTGTCCTAAAGAAGCTCAAGCATGATTATAAAGGGGTCTGCATGGTGAAGAAGGAAGCCTCCCACCAACAGCTATGTGAAAGGGCTCTCTTGGAAGTAGCGCCTCAGCCCTGGTTAGGTCTTCAAAGCAGCATCCCCAGCCCACAGCTTAACCACAGCCTCGTAGGAGACCCTGAGAACCACTCAGCCCAGCTGTCACCAAATTCCTGATCCATAGAAACTATAAGATAATAAATGTTTGCTTTAAGCCATTAAGTTGTTGGTAATTAGTCACATAGCTAAAGATAATAGTTAGATAAATATCAGAGTTATTAATTTAGCTAGTTAGATAAATGACAGAGACTTCATCCTCATTTTTTTTTTCCTGCCGGTAACTTCTCCCTGCCTTCCTCCATCTCACACCCCTACCAGCCTGGGGAAATAGAAAACCACTTCGGACTCAGATCACTCTCTGCTGGGTGACCTGGACCAGTTGCTTAACTAGCTGGGTGTCTAGGTATGAAATGAAAGATAATAATACCTTACCTGTGGCAGGTAGCCTCTGAAATTGCCCCAATTAACTCACCTCTTGGTATTCATACCCTTATGTAATTTCCTCCCTTCAAGTGTAGGCTGGACTTAATGACTCATTTCTAATGCACAAAATATGGCAGAAGGGATGAGCATGTTGCTTCTGAGATTAGGTTACCAAGAGATGGTGACTTCTGTCTTGGACACTCTCTTGCTGTCTCTTGGATCAGTCCTTGTGGAGAAGCCGGCTTCCGTGTTGTGAGACAGTCCTAAGGAAAAGCCCCTGTGGGTGAGTTTGCAAGTGATTCTTCTAAGGCGGGGTGTCCAATCGTTTGGCTTCCCTGGGCCACACTGGAAGAGGAAAAAATTGTCTTGGGCCACACATAAAATACGCCAACACGAACAATAGCTGATGAGCTAAAAAAAATAATAAATAAAAAAATCACAAAATAATCTCACAATGTTTTAAGAAAGTTTAAGAATTTGTGTTGGGCCGGATTCAGAGCCGTCCTGGGACTCATTCAAAGCGGCGTGGGCCACAGGCAGCCTGCAGACCACAGGTTGGACAAGCTTGAGCTAAGGCCTCACAACAACCCTGTGAATGAATTTGGAAATGGATCCTTCTGCTCCAGTGGAGCCTTGACATGACCTCGGCCCTGGCCCACAGCTTGACTGCACCTGGATTCCTGTGCGATAACAAATGTTTGTTGTTTTAGCCCCTAGGTTTAGGGTAATGGGTTACACAGTAACAGATAACAAATACATTGCCCTAAGAAAGAGGTTGCTGTGAGGATGGAGTAATATGTATAGTGCCCGCATATAGTAGGTGTTAATTCATTGCTTGCCTAATGAGTCAGTTAATAAGCAAATGAACGTTCTTTAGCACAGAATGTTCTCTAAATCCAAATGCTCACTCCCTTCCACCCACTCCTGTCAAAAACGTCACTGAAAGTTGTTTTAAGCAGAGAATGGCTGGGTCAGATTTGTTTTTCTGTAACGGGAGATTGGTTTGAGTCCCATGGGTGTGGCCGGTTCAGCTGTGGTCTGGGGGAAGAGAGATTTAAAAATAACAATCCTTTGTCAGCTCAGAGAGGACTTCAGTGTAACTTAGGTCTCATAGCAGGTAGATCCCTGGAGAAACAACTCTTTTCTCACTCTATTAAAGTCTCCTAAATAACTAGAAGACACTCGTGTTCATCCATTCCATTCTTTCTTTTATTTATTCATTACACCTTTATTCACTGAATACTTCTTTTAGGCAGGTACTCTGGATGTGGAAATGAACATGACATACCTCAAATTTCAAGAAAGAAGGGAGGAGGTAAGCCAAAGTGTGAACCATCACAAAAAAATCAGGGGCAGGGGCACCTATTTCTGGTGCAGTTTTTTCTGATGAGTGCAGTGGTAAGGGTGGTACCAGAGGATCTAGGTGTCCAGGAGGGTGTCTCTGATTCTGCCCATGGGGATGAATTGGTCTGAACTCTTTCAGCTGAAAGTGACAGAAATCATCTAAAATCAACACACACTGTCTATGGCACTTATAAAAAAAGAAAAAGACAAGAAGGAGGGGAGGGGAGGGAAGAAGAGAGGAGGGGAGGGGAGGGAAGAAGAGAGGAGGGGAGGGGAGGGGAGGGGAGGGGAGGGGAAAAATTAAAGACCAAAAGTCCAGAGGTAGATTTGGGTTTCAGGCACAGTTGAATCCGGGTGCTTCAACAATTGCATCAGGAATCTGTCTCTTCCTCTCCCCAGTTTCTTCTTTTTTCCTCTGGCTTCATCATGAGGCAGGCTTCACCTCATGCTGGCAAAATGTGTGTCTGTAGCTCCAGGCTGATATTTTCTCACTCAGCAACGCCAGCAGATAAAGATGACCTCTTCTCCGTACCTCCCTCAAAGGCTCCTGGGCTGACCCCCAAGGGTCTGGCTTAGGTCACAGCCTAAACATTGGCTCCAGGGGATTGGAGAGTGCTGATTGGCCAGGCATAGGCTGGCAACCAGGCTTGAAGCCTGGGGTGGAGTCAGTCTCATCCTACACACACAGACTCAGAGGAAAGAAGAGTGGTTCCCTAAAGAAAAGTCTGGGCAGTGTTGCCAGAGAAGATGGAGAGGTATTGTGAGGCTCACCCGTCAGGTGTCTTGGACAGAGTCAGGGAAAGCTTCTAGGAGGAGGAAGAGTCTGAGCTGAGACCTGAAGAAGTTAGTCAAGGGGAGAGAAGTAGGCTGGGTACCTTAGTTATCTATTGCTGCAAAAAAAATTACCCAAAATTGGCCGGGTGCAGTGGCTCATGCTTGTAATCCCAATACTTTGGGAGGCCAAGGTGGGTGGATCATGAGGTCAGGAGTTCAAGACCAGCCTGACCAACATGGTGAAACCCTGTTTCTACTAAAAATACAAAAATTAGCCAGGCTTGGTGGTGCACGCCTGTAATCCCAGCTACTCAGGAAGTCAAGGCAGGAGAATCCCTGGGAGGCAGAGGTTGCAGTGAGCCGAGATTGCACCACTGCACTCCAGCCTGGGCGACAGAGCAAGACTCCATCTCAATAATAATAATAATAAATTACCCCAAATTTAAAACTTTAAAATAATACACATGGTCTTAGTCCATTTTCTGTTGCTATACAGAATACCACAGACTGGGGAATTTATAAGGAAAAGAGATGTATTTCTTACAGTTCTAGGGGCTGGGAAGGGCAAAGCATTGGGGCTGCCTCTGGTGGGGACCTTTCTCCTGTGTCATAACATGGTGAAGGGCATCATATGGTGAGCAGGCATGAACACATGAGCTCAGGCCCCTCTTCATTGTCTTCTTCTTTTTTTTTTTTTAGTAGAGATGGGGTTTCACCACGTTGGCCAGGCTGGTCTCAAACTAGCAACCTCAGGTGATTCACCTGCCCTGGCCTCCTAAAGTGCTGGGATTACAGGCATGAGCTACCACGTTTGACCTCTTCTTCTTCTTGAGGCCTCCAGTACTATCATGGGGACTCCCTGATGACCTTATATAATCCTAATTACTTTCCAAAGGCCCCACCTCCAAATACCGTCGACATGAAGTAGGGGATTAAGTTTCCAATATATAAAATTTGGGGGATTTAAACCACGGCATACGTTTATTATGCCCCATGTGTGAGGATCGAGAATCCAAGAGCAGCTTAGCTGGGTGGTTCTGGCATGGTCAAGGCTACAGGCTCTGCCGATGACTGAAGCTAGGGGATAGACGCTTACTCACATGGCTGTTTGCTGGAGGCTTCAGTCCTTCTCACCTGAACCTCTCCATAATGCTGGAAAACGACTCCATCTTTTATAAAGTAGTCTTCAAGGGACTGGCTATATACCGGGTAAGATTCAAATATCATGGGTGGTGGGAGAGAGAATAGAATGAATGCAGCCTGGAGAGGTGGGTAGGTGGGGGCTGGATGGGAAGGACTTCGAGGACTATGTTAAAAATGTGAACTTTCTTTGGTAGGAAGTTAGGGGTCCTGAAGCATTTTAAGGTAGGATGTATTGCAATATTTTGGTTTGGGGATTTTGGGAAACCCAATACATAGTTTCTCTTTTCTGCCAATGCTCTGAACAAATGTGATTTCTATCTGCAGAGGGCTTCCTAATGGTGAACCTTAGAATTTGGCAGAAGGACCCACCCAGGAGGCACAAAAAGCAAAGGAAAAGCACAGGCTTTCTTGGGGAGGGGAGAGCAAAATGCAGCTCCCTAAGGGTGGTCTTCTCTCAAAAGGAAGAAGAAACGAACTGCTGAGCACCACAGTTTCAGACTCCGGTCCCGCACTCACCACTCAGAATTCACCCATCTTACCTGGTGAGGTTTGAGGGGAGCCCAGAGTATTGAGGGGAAATCCTTCCTTATAAAAACCAGAGAAGTAGGAAAGTACATTACCCACAATGAGGCCACATCACACCACCAACGATTTGCTATTTTTAGAAGCATAACTCTGACAGCCAACGTGGAGAATGGACTGGAGTGGGATGCCATGGAGGAGGTTGCTACAATCTCCTGACGAGAGATGGGGAGCAGGCCCAAGTCAGTGGGAGTGGGGAATGGATCTGGAGGCAGTTGAACTGCTCAGAAGAGATCCAGGGACTGGGGAGCTCAAACACAAGGGCTTACAGGGGCTGGGCAGACAATTCCTCAAATTTCCCAAATTTGCCCTACTCTCAGTCTCCTCATCTCAGTCGAGGGCAACTCCATTAACTTCCATTTGCTTACTGTCCTTACCATCATCCTTAACTCCTCTCTGTCTCTGCAGGATCACTATAATGAGTATGAGTGCAGACTTGAGGTTCATTGGACTTATTGAATCTGTGGATTGATGTGTTTTCAATGTCCTGGAAAATTACCAACTACCTATTTGTGTATATTAACTTTGCCCTGTTCTCTCTTTTCTCTCATTTTGCTTTATTCTCTGTTCATTTTACATAGTTTCTTGTGACCTATTTTCTAGTTTACTAATTCTCTCTTGGGCTGTGTTGAATCTGCTATTAAACCTGACCATTGAATTATTAATTTTATCATTACATTTTCCAGTTTTGGAATTTGTGTTTGGTTCTTTTTCAAATATGTGACTTCACTGTGCCATGTGCCTTCTATTTGTCCCTCCAGAATAACTGCTTGTTCACCCTTTTCTGTGTGCTGGGAGGTTGACCTGTTTTGATGGCTCCTTATTTTTGGCTTCTGATTGATTTCGGCCTGTAAGCAGTACCTGCAGTAGATTGGAAGGAAGAAGAAGAATGAAGTTTTGGTATATATTTGCCCAGCTTCCGTCCTGAGTGGTCATCCAGGTTGATTGTGTCCCTCAATGAACATCATAATTTCTATCAGGCAATACTCTACACCTAGGTCCGCTCTTCCTAGTTCCAGCAACCACTTCCTCTCCTTGCCCTTTCAGGCCTTGGGATAGTAATAGCATGCCACTGTTACTTACTCCAGGGTACTAGCTCTGGAGTACCTCTTGTAGTTTTCCTATACTCTTCTCATTCTGTTAAAAGCATCTGGCCAGGCTCAGTGGCTCATGCCTGTAATCCCAGCACTTTGGGAGACCAAGGCAAGAGGATCACCTGAGGTCAGGAGTTTGAGACCAGCCTGGCCAACATGGTGAAATGCTGTCTCTACTAAAATACAAAAATTAGCTGGGACTGGTGGCACATGCCTATAATCCCAGCTACTCAGGAGGCTGAGGCATGATAACTCCTTGAATCTGGGAGTCAGAAGTTGCAGTGAGCCGAGATCATGCAACTGTACTCCAGCCTGGGTGACAGAGTGAGAACCTATCTCAAAAAAAAGATGAAAATAAAAATAAAAGCATCCCTTAGTTAAACTCCCCTCTAACCACCTAGAGTGTGCCATGGTGTTCAGGACAGGACATGACTGACACAGTTGCTTTGTCTGGTTTCCAGTCTCCTTACAGAATTTTCAGGCATGGCTTTTTATCTCCTTGAACACAGGAAGTATGATTATATTATAGTCAGTGTCTGATAATTTCCATATCTGGAGTCCTTGAGATCATTTCCACTTGTTACCATTCATGGTGTCTTTCCTTTCATGAAATCTAGTTATCTTCAACTATGTGCTAAAATAATACTGTGTTTGGAAAAATATTTATAAAAATAATTTTAGGCCTGGGATGATTTTTTAAAAATCCCTTTCTCCAGGCACCTGGGGCAAATCAGCATTCTAGGATCACCTTATTTCAAGTTTAGAGCTTGAAGTTTACTAGGTTACCCAGATGACCTGAAGCTCAGAGCTAGTTTGCTTTTATTTCACCCCTACTTCTAGGGTACAGCCCCTCAGGGTCATAGCCCAAGCTGGGGGGAGGCTTACCATCAAATTGTGGCAGACCCTGGACTCTGATGTCAGTCTCCCTGGCTTTCCAAATTCACATTCAGAATCTGAGCCCTTTTAACCACCTCACATGACTGCTGTCCTGATCTAAGCTATCATCATATCTCACCTGGGTCAAGCATCGCCATTCAGCTGGTTTCCTGTGTCCAGTCTTGTCACCTGCAGCCTGTTCCCAACACCGCAGGCAAAACAGACCTTTTAGGTTTCACATGGTGAAACCCTATCTCTACTAAAAATACAAAACTGGACAGGTGTGGTGATGCATGCCTGTAATCCCAGCTACTCAGGAGGCTGAGGCTCGAGAATCCCTTGAACCTGGAAGCCAGAGGTTGTGGTGAGCTGAGATCATGCCACTGCACTCCAGTCTGGGCCACAGAGCGAGACACTGTCTCAAAAAAGAACAACAAAACCCAAAAACCAAAAAAAAAAAAAAAAAAAAAAAAAGCCCAAAGTTGTTTAAAATATTTTTTAAAATTTTATTCAGCCTATGTGTATATGGTTTATGAAACATGAATGAATTTCATGTTTAGACTTGGGTTCCATTGCCAAGATATCTAATTATATATATATATATATATATATATATGCAATATATTCCAAAATCTGAAAAAAAAATCCCAAATCTAAAACACTTCTGGTCCCAAGCATTTCAGATAACGGCTACTCAACCCACCGTTGACTCTTTGGCTGGGCCAGGGGAAGTGCCAGATGAATCTAGAGCACCTTTTCAGGACAGAAGTAAGGACATGCTCAAGGTATAATGGGCACATGCATGTGAAAGGACACAGAGCCAGCTTGAAGGAGCTCCACTGGCCAAATACGGGTTAATCTGGGACAATTTCAACATCAAAACCAATAATGATGATCATGGATGATTACACATGGAATAAAATAAGAATTTGTGAATCTATACAAATATAAACAAGTCATCACCAAACGGGGGAGAAGGGAGAGCTCTCCCTTGCAGTAGGATGCCAACTAAATAAACATAGAAGGAATGATGGAATTGGAAAGCCACTTGGCACTCATCCCAGTAATTGATTCAGGCAAGACTCATCTGTGGTGGTGATGCTCAGGGCATTCTTCACATTTTCTCCCACACTCACCGTGCTGGTCTCTTCCTTTCACTGAGAGTGAACATATATAGAAGTGCTCTGGAAGCTAAAAAGCAATCTACCAGCCTAAAGCCTTTGGAGAGTGATGAGAAGTCTGAGTAGCTAACTCTTCATGCCTATACATATCATCCACCTCGGAGCCGGGAATCATAGTGACTCTCCTTTGGACTACCTATATCTGGCAAAGCGCCATGTACACAGTAGGTGCTCATTAGTAACCAGATACATGGACTGTAGACATGTGTTCCCCTCTTGCTCCAGCACCAACCTTTGCTTGCCACACATATGCACATCCAGTGGGAGGATACACATGCATGTGTGCATGTGAGTGCACACCTATAAGTGTGTACATGCATGAGCAAGTGAGTGTGTGGGTAGTGTTTCCATTGTATAAAGTGCTGAGATGCTCCCCATGGCTGTGTTGAAACCCACTTGGTTACCAGGCCCTGGGAGGCAACTTTCTAACATTTTCAATGCACATGAGATCTCAGTTCTTTGGTCTCTTTTCTGAGCCCCACCTTAGCCTTCCTTCATGAGTCCTCACTCAGTCACTGAGTCCAGATAAACCTGGAAGTGCCTAATGTCCCTTGCAAGGTATAGTGCAGTCTTGGCTCCTGCTGAAGACTTGCGTACCTGGCCCTTTTCTGCTCGACACAGTAACCATGCCTGGGAATCCTGCACTGTGAGGCCCATGATGTGATGTGCTTTGGGCTGAGCTAGACTTGCATTTCAGACCCATCCTGACTACCCTGTTCACCAGGCTGTGTGACTCAGGGCAAGTTACTGATCCACTCTGTGCCTCAGTTTGCCCACTGGGGAACCAGGGTTTGTAGTGCCTATATCATCATGTCGCCTGACTTGGTGGAGGTCCAGAGCTTGGCACAGAGTCAGGCACATAGCATAGACTCAACCAAAGGCAGCTTCCCTCATCCTCCTCCTTTGGGGGACCTCTAGAGAGGGTGTAAGCGAAGGTAGCAGCATTTTGTCCATAAAAGGGAATAAGGAATGCCCAGGAAGGGGGCATTTTTTTCAAACAGATAGTGGCCCATGTATTCCTTTCGGTTTTTGTAGGGTGTGGGCATTTCCTCCACACTTTTCAGGAGCTGTGAAGTGTGGAGTGTCTCATCCAGCCAGTGCTAACTCTGCCCCAGCAGTCGGCTTGGCAGGCTGCAGTGACTCCGCTCCGCTGGCTCACCTTTTTCTCCAACCTGGAGCCCACCTGCACTTTTCTTTCGTTGTCTGACAGTTGGGCTGGGCGGGGCCTACTCCACCGGTTCCCCCTCCAGTCCCCAGTGGGGTTCAGTGCCCGCCCAACCCCTGCGCCCTCCTCTGCCATTCCCGCTCCTTAATTGGATCTGGGGAGCCTGGGGCCCAAGTGTGAATGTGTCACGGTACGTGGGTGGAACTGAGTGTGGGCAGCATTGACGTCCTCGGGCAGGTGGGTCTGTTCTCCTGTTTGGTGACTGTGCCGCGCTTCCTCAGGGAGGGACGGTGACTGGCTGGGTGACAAGCCCAACATGACGGAGGAGGAAACAGAAACAGTCTTTCTTCTCTGAGAGAAAACGGAGGCCTGATGATTCCTGGCATGATTCCTGTACCTCTGAAGCAAGTTGCTGCACCTCCCTGAGCCTCAGCCTCTTCCTCTATAGAGACAGGATCCATGAGGATTAGCATTTGTTCATTCGTTCATTCATTAGCAAGTTGATGAGACACCAGTGAGCAGGACAGGAACTCTCTCCTTCCGCATATAAGTTCTCATCACTCTATAAATAATAATAAATATAAGGCCAGGAGTGGTGGTTCACGCCTGTAATCTCAGCACTTTGGGAGGCTAAGATGGGTGGATCCCTTGAGGTCAGAAGTTCGAGACCAGTCTGGTCAACATGGTGAAACCCCTGTCTCTACTAAAAATACAAAAATTAGCCAGACGTGGTGGCCCACGCCTGTAATCCTAGCTACTCAGGAGGCTGAGGCAGGAGAATCACTTGAACCCAGGAGGTGGAGGTGCAGTGAGCCGAGATTGTGCCACTGCACTCCAGCCTGGGCAACAGAGCAAGACTCCATCTCAAAATAATAATAATAAAATAATAATAATATAAATAAGCCCAATCATCAAATGTTCTAGGTAGCTCCAGCCAGATCTACATTTTCCAAAGTGCCTCAAAGGCAAAATGAAAAACTGGCTCACTGTAACCTTAAGAGCTGCAGTACAAGACAAGGGGGTCAAGGGTACGAGAGAGAGCTTTGTGGTCAGAGTTCAGCCTTCTAAGCTTAGCCCAGTCAATTTGCATTCCCCTCACTGGCCTCAGTTTCCACCTCTGTAGGATGCGGTCAGTGCCCACTTTGAGACCAGCAAGTGTTGATTCTGTGGTCATATTGTAGCACACCCCACCCTCCCAACTCTGGCTCTGGCTCTGGCTCTGGCCAGATCTCCAGTCACATCTCATCCCTGGGTTTCCTGGCCTTGTTGGTGAAGTGAGGGGATTGGTCAGGACAGCAACTACGGCCTCTCCTTGTTCTGTGGCTTCGTTCCATCTTCTCTTCACTTTTCTCCCCTCCTATACAAAACAGCTACAGTTTTAGCAGACCCTGGACTTGGCTTCCTATGTGAATTAAGTTCAATAAAGCCTCACCCAAGCCTCAGGAAGTGCTTTAGGACCTATGTGGGCAGGATATAGACGTGGACTGTATCCTGCTCTCCAGAAGAGTAGTGCCACCGTTGTTCATATTTAGAATCATCAAATGATCATTGTGCTTTCTGCTATAACAGAAAGAACAAAATCACATATTCACCAAGAACTCTCATTTGGCCAAAATCAGAGTTATTAAAATAGAATTTCCATTTGTAAAATTTATTTTTTGTTTGCATCAACTAATTAATTAAAAGAATGGTCTGTGGTCATATCATACTGTATCTACCATGGATATCCCCACTGGATACCATACTCTCTCTACCCTGAATGCACCCAATCTCATCCAATTAAAGGAATAGTATGTATTTAATTTAAAAAAATAATGCAAGGCCAGTTGTGGTGGCTCACGCCTGTAATTCCAGCACTTTGGGAGGCCAAGGCGGGTGGATCACTTGAGGCCAGGAGTTTAAGACTAGTCTGGCCAACATGGTGAAACCCCATCTTTGCTAAAAACACAAAAATTAGCTGAGCATGGTGGTGTGGTACGTGCCTATAATCCCAGCTACTCAGGAGGCCGAGGTGGGAGGATCGCTTGAGCCCAGGATAGGAAGATTGCAGTGAGCCGAGATTGTGCCACTGCACTCTACCTGGGTGATGGAGTGTGAATCTCTCCCTCAAAAAAAAAAAAAAAAAAGAGACCTAAAGAAAAGTAAATAAAAAATAAAAAGTAGCATTTAAAAAATATATTCAAGCTGGGCGGGGTGGTGCATGCCTGTAGTCCCAGCTACTCGGGAGGCTGAGGTGGGAGGATCGCTTGAGCCCAGTTCTGGGCTGTAGTGCACTATGCCGATCGGGTGTCCACACTAAGTTCAGCATCAATATGGTGACCTCCCGGGAGTGGGGGACCACCAGGTTGCCTAAGGAGGGGTGAACCGGCCCAGGTCAGAAACGGAGCAGGTCAAAACTTCTGTGCTGATCTGGGCAATATAGTGAGACTCCGTCTCTAAAAAAAATATATATATATATATACATATATATATATATATATATATATTCAAGCAGGGAAACAGAAGACAGCTGTAGTGGTTCATGCCTGTAATCCCAGCATTTTGGGAGACCAAGGTAGGCCAATTGCTTGAGGCCAGGAGTTTGAGACCAGCCTGTGCAATGTGGTAAAACCACAACTCTACAAAAAATACAAAGATTAGCTGGGCATGGTGGTATGCATCTGTAGTCCCAGCTACTCCGGAGACTGAGGTGGGAGGATTAATTGTGCCCTGGAGGTCGAGGCTGCAGTGAGCTGTGATCGTGCCATTGTACCTCAACATGGGTGACAGAGTTTTGATCTGTCTCAAGAAAAAAAAAAAAGGAAAAAGAGTCCCTGGCAGAAAGTGAAATCTCTCTGGCATCCCCCTCCTCCCCTGGTGCAAAGGCCACCACTGTTGATGGTTTCCTTTATTAGACTGGGCCCTTTGGTGTGCCAGGGATAATCTTGGCCTTTCTTTTGGAGGGCAATGGAGGCAGAGATAACTGTTTTCCCAGCCAGGAGCTCTGAATCCTGAAAGGAGGGAGAGCAGAAGATTCCCAAGGAGTTCAGGGTCTTCCAGAAGGCTAGAGGGATGGCAGTTCCTCAGGAACCCTGCTGAGGACTGAGTTCAGTTCCTCTGTGGTCTCGAGGGCGTCAAAGCCTTGGGCTCATCATTCTGCCAAGACAATCCTCAACTTCCAAGAGATTAACTGACCCCTTCAGAGAGGATCTTCTATGAATATTTATTGAGTGACTATGACAGGCCAGAAATAACTCTGGCCTTGAACTGAAGTTGGAATGAGGATGAATTAGGAAATGGAACTGGAAAGACCCTTACTGTGTAAGTGACGGGAAGTGAGATGACATTGACTGGACACCTACTCTTTGTCAAGGGCTTTTGTTAGGTTATTTAAAAATTAATTTTTTTTTTGTTTTTTGCAACAGAGTCTTGCTCTGTTGCCCAGGCTGGAGTGCAGTGGTGCGGTCTCAGCTCACTGCAATCTCTGCTTGTCAGGTTCAAGCGATTCTTCTGCTTCAGCCTCCCGAGTAGCTGGGACTACAGGTGCATGCCACCATGCCTGGCTATATGCCAAAGCCTTCCACATGGAACATTTCAGTGTATGCCCCCACACCGCTCCCACTTTACAGATCAGCAAACAGAGGCTCAGTAAATGTTTAAGTGACTCACCATTGCTGGTGAGTAGTGAGGCGGGTTTCAGACAGGGATTTGTCTCTCCAAGTTTAGCATGAATCTGTTCTCTCCCAAATCTGCCTATGGTTTCTTTTCTTTTTGTTTGTTTCCCTGATATCATCAAGTGGACCATTTATTAATTTATTTATGCTATTGAGATGGGGTTTCACCATGTTGGCCAGGCTGGTCTCAAACTCCTGACCTCAGGTGATCCCCCTGCCTCAGCCTCCCAAAGTGCTAGGATTACAGGCGTGAGCCACTATGCCTGGCCAGGTGGGCCATTTAAATAGCAGACTGATCATAATGCAAGGGACTCACTGGTCACCTCCCTTCCCTGTTAAATACCTCCATGGCTCCCCAATGCCCAAGAAACAGTCTAAGTCCCTCTACCTGGTGAGAAAGGATCTTCAAGATATGGTTCCTGTTAATTTCCCCAACCTCCCCTGGCCAGACTCTGCCTCATGGTCACCTTCCCAGAAAGAAATAAACTACAGCACTTGTGGTTCCCTTTGTGCCGTGCCATTTTTCTTCTCCGTGTCTTTGCTGATGTAGTCCTCTTTGCCTGTAAGAACTCATCTTAACCCCTCTTTGCCTGGTTTATTGCAGCTCATCCTTTACAACTTTGTACAAGAGCCATGTCTTTTTGGTTGCCCTCCCTCTTACCCCAGGCTGGGTTAGTCCTTTCCCCATGGCCCACAATGTCTTGTACCTTCCATTCTAATTGTCACTGTATCTGCCTCCCAACCTTGAGGGGGTAGCTTCTTCAAGGGATAGTCACTGTCTCCTTCACCTGTGTCTCTACATGCTGAACAAGGCTTGCAGACATGGTGGGTGCTGCATGTGTGTTTGTGGGGCACATAGATGCCTCAAGAGAAAGAATGGTTGAGTTTGTCATCTTGTGTTGGGAGTTTCAGTGATGATGGGAAAGAGACGAGGTACATAAGCTGATAGTACTAAGAAGAGAAACCTAAGATCTCCTGAATTAGATTTAGTCAAAAGGCCATCGCACTATCCAGAAGTATGTTACCTGTGTTGGACCATATAGTCTCAAGTCATCTCCTAGCTCTACAATTTCTCTTAGCTCGTTATTTCCTCTTTTTCATCTCTTTCATCTGCTCTTTAGGCTGTTGAAAGGGGATTTGTGCCAAGATTTTCATTTGAAATCAGTCCTATCAAGGACTGGCTGGGCCACGTGGCTTCATCTTCTTGGTTACATCCCCTTGTTTCCAAAGGACACCAAAACTCTCTGCCCACTCTTGAAACTGGCAGGGATTTTCTGAGAAAACGGACCAGGGAATTTGCTTTTTGGAGGAACGTTTCCCTCCTCAAGATAACGGTTAAAATTCATTATCTCCTTAGTAGTGTTTTGCCTCAAAATTCCAATGTCATCTTTTATTACTAGTAGAATTTGGGGAAGCCCAGAGCTTTCACCCATCTCCTCTCACTTCCCTTTTCTCCGAACAAATTTGAGGGGAAAACTCTCTTTGTTTCTTTTTTTCTTATTGTAATTTAGTGCTGTTTTCATTATAAAAATTCAAAAGACTATTTTAAAAATACAAAAAGTAGAAAGTAAAAAGAAAGTCCCACTACTGAGATACCATCATATTTAGAGGTCTTCCAGCCTTTTTTCTATATATATAGCATTTTAAGACAAGTATGTGTTATCATTCAGATACCAAAAAGTGTATATAACTCATATGTAAAAATTAAAGAATAAATGTAGAATGAAGACCCATGTATTCATCACCCAGCTTAAGAAATAGACCATCATCAATATCTAAGAAGCCTCCTCATGCCCCGCTCTGATCATGCACTTCTTTGTACTCACACTGAGTAGCCACCATCTTGAATTTGTGCAAATCATTCCTTTTCTTTTCTTTTCTTTTTTTAAGACAAGGCCTTGCTCTGTTGCCTAGGCTGAAGTGCAGTGGCATGATCATGGCTCACTGCGGCCTCGACCTCCTGAGCTCAAGCAATCCTCCTTCTCAGCCTCCTAAGTAGCTGGGACTACAGGAATGCCACACCATGCCTAGCTAATATTTTATCTGTTGTAGAGACAGAGTTTCACCATGTTTCCCAGGCTGGTCTCAAACTCCTGAACTCAAGCGATCCTCTGTCCTCGGCCTCCCAAAGTGCTGGGATTACAGGTGTGAGTCACTGTGCCTGGCCGCTTTGCTTTTCTTTATATAGTTTTACTATAGATAGATAGATAGATAGATAGATAGAGTCCCAAAATGATGTAATGTTTTTGACCGTTATATATAATTGGAATGTATTATTTTGCAATTTCATGTATTATGTTTGTGAGATTCACCCACTTTGATGGTGCAGGTTTAGATCATTCATTGTCATTGCTGTGCAATAACACACTGTGTGAATATACCGTACTCTAATTTATTTACCCATGCTCCTGCTGATATACATGTGGGTGGTTTCCAGGAATTTTTTTTATCTCTAAAACATTTTATTAAGCTAAATAGTTATTGTTATTTTTCCGTTGTGATATACACATGTACATATAGCATATACATGTGTATGTGTTGTATACATGTGTATATTTATATATATATGTCTATACTCTCTCTATATATAAACATTTATCATTTAGCCATTTCTTTTTTTTTCTTCTTGGAGATGGAGTTTCGCTCTTGTCTCCCAGGCTGGGGTATAGAGGGGCAGCCTCATCTCACTGCAACCTCCGTCTCCTGGGTTCAAGCGATTCTCTTGCCTCAGCCTCTTGAGCAGTTGGAACTACAGGTGCCTGCCACCACACCCAGCTAATTTTTGTATTTTGAGTGGAGATGGGATTTCTCCATGTTGGCCAGGCTGATCTTGAACTCCTGACCTCAAGTGATCTGCCTGCCTCGGCCTTCCAAAATGCTGAGATAACAGGCGTGAGTCACCTCACCCAACCTCAGCTGAGCCATTTTTAAGTGTATAGTTGAGTGGTACTGAATATATTAGGTACAGTCACACCATTGTGCAACCCTTATCACCATCCGTCTCTAGAATTTATCATTTTCCCAAACTAAAACTCTGCACCCATTAAACAGTAACTCTCCATTCCTCTCTCCCCTCAGCCTTTGGCAACCACTGTTCTACTTTCTGTCTCTATGAATTTGACTACTTTAGGGACCTCACGTGAGTGGAATGATACAGTATTTACCTTTCTGTGAGACCAGCTCGTTTCACTTAGCATAATGTCCTCAAGGTTCATCCATGTTGTTGCGTATGTCAGAATTTCCTTCCGTTTTGAGGCTGAAAGATATTCTATTGTATATATATCCCACATTTTGTTTTTATCAATTGATGGACACTTGGGTTACTTCCAAATTTTTTAGCTATTGTGAAGAATGTTGCTGTGAACATCAGTATGAAATATCTGTTTGACGGCCGGGCACGGTGGCTCATGCCTGTAATCGCAGCACTTTGGGAGGCCGAGGTGGGTGGATGACTTGAGGTCAGGAGTTCAAGACCCAACTGGCCAATATGGAGAAACTCTGTCTCTACTAAAATCTAAAATTAGCCGGGGTGGTGGCACATGCATGTAATCCCAGCTACTCGGGAGGCTGAGGCAGGAGAATCACCTGAACCTAGGAGGTGGAGGTTGCAGTGAGCCAAGATCACGCCATTGCACTCCAGCATGGGCAACCAGAGCAAAACTCTTTCTCAAAATAAAATAAAATAAAATAAAATAAAATAAAATATCTGTTTGGGTCCTTTCTTTTAATTATTTTATTTTAACAGAGTCTCACTTTGTTGCCCAGGCTAGAGTGCAGTAGCAGGATCTCGGCTCACTGCAACCTCTACCTCCCGGGTTCGAGCGATTCTCTTGCCTCTTTCACCAAAGTAGCTGGGATTACAGGTGCATACCAGCACACCAGGCTAATTCTTGTATTTTCGGTAGAGACAGGTTTCACCACGTTCAGGCCAGGCTGGTCCCGAACTACTGGCCTCAAGTGATCCACCTGCCTCAACCTCCCAAAGTTCTGGGACTACAGGCATGAGCCACCATACCCAGCCCCTGCTTCCAGTTCTTTTGGGTGTATGTACACTCAGAAGTGGAATTGCTGGATTATATGGTAATTCTATGTTTGATTTTCTAAGGACTCACCATGTGTTTTCCATAGTGACTGCACCATGCTACATTCCCACCAGTAGTGCACAAGGGTTCTAATTTCCCCACATGCTCACCAACACCTGTTATTTTCTGGTATTTTTATTAAAAAATTTTTTTTATTATAGCCATCCTAATGTGTGTGAAGTGGTTCCATAATTTTATGTATTTATTTTTTTGAGCAAAGTCTCACTCGGTCACCCAGGCTGGAGTGCAGTGGCACAATCTTGGCTCACAGCAACCTCCGCCTCCCAGGTTCAAGCAATTCTCCTGCCTCAGCCTCCCAAGTAGGTGGAGCTACAGGCATGCACCACCACGCCCGGCTAATTTTTGTATGTTTAGTAGAGACAGTGTTTCACCATGTTGGCCAGGCTGGTCTCAAACTCCTGACCTCAAGTGATTCACCTGCCTTGGCCTCCGAAAGTGCTGGTTCCAGAATTTTTAATTAACAACAGCTATGACCATTCTTGTACATATACCCTGATGCACATATGCAAGAGTTTTTCTAGTTATGTAATTAGGATTGGAATTGCTGGGTCATAAGATGTGAGTGTTCTATTTTCCAAAGTGGCCACACAAACGTACAGTGTCATCAAGAGTAGATGGTCATCTCAGTTGCTCCATATTCTAACATTTACTGTTGTCAGACTTTCAGTTTTTATCAGTTTGGTGGGTATAGAATGATATTTTGGTGTTTTATTTTGCGTTTCCATGAATGATAATGAAATTGAGTATCTGGTCATAAGTTCCTTTGTCATGTTTGTTTCCGCTTATATAAAATATCCATGTAAGTCTTTTGCCCATTTTTCTATGAGATTGTTTATCTTAGTTTTATGAATTGGTAGGACTTTATTTTGGATACTAATCATTTATTGATTATACATTAAAATATCTTCTATAAATTTATTGTTTATCATTTCATATATTATGATGTATTTTAAATTAGTATTATTATTATTATTTTGAGACAGAGCTTTGCTCTTGGTGCCCAGGCTGGAGTGCAGTGGAACGATCTTGGCTTACTGTAACTTCCGCCTCCAGGGTTCAAAGGATTCACCTGCCTTGGCCTCCTGAGTAGCTGGGATTACAGGTGATCACCACAACACCCAGCTAATTGTTTGTATTTTTAGTAGAGATGGGGGTTTTATCATGTTGGCCAGGCTGGTCTCGAACTCCTGACCTCAGGTAATCTGCCCACCTCAGCCTCCCAAAGTGCAGGGATTACAGGCGTAAGCCCCTGCACCCGGCCTAAATTATTATTTAAAACAATTTTTTTAGATGGAATTTCCCTTTTGTTGCCCAGGCTGGAGTGCAATGCTGCGATCTCCATTCACTGCAACCTCTGCCTCCTAGGTTCAAGTGATTCTCCTGCCTCAGCCTCCCATGTAGTTGGGATTACGGGTGCGCACCACCATGCCCAGCTAATTTTGTGTTTTTAGTAGAGGTAGGGTTTCACCGTGTTTCCCAGGCTGGTCTCAAACTCTGAACTAGGGTGATCCACCTGCCTAGGCCTTCCAAAGGGCTGGTATTACACGTGTGAGCCACTGTGCCTGGCCAAAACCAATCTGTTTTCAGAAGATGGTCTTGCTGCGTCACCCAGCCTGGAGTGCAATGATGTAATCATGGCTCGTTGCAGCCTCAACTTCTCAGGCTCAAGTGATCCTCCCACCTCAATCTCCTGAGTATCTGGGACTACAGGTGCATGCCACCACACACAGCCAATTTGTATTTCTTGTAGAAACAGGGTCTTGCTATGTTGCCCAGATTGGTCTTGAACTCTTAGACACAAGCAATCCTCTCACCTTGGCCTCCCACGGTGCTGGGATTATAGCCATGAGCCACTGTGCTTGACCTATGATGTCTTTTAATGAACAGAAATTATTTTATCAAATATGCCAGTCTTTTTTTTTTAATCACATGCTTACTGTTTTAAAAAAATGTGTTAGCCTTTTTCTTTGCGGTTGCAGTTTCTGTATTTTGCTTAAGAAATCTGTCTTTACCCTGAGATCATAAAAATATTCTACATTTTCTTCTAAGAATTTTAAGGATTTATTTTCACATTTAGGACTTTGATCCACCTGGAATTGAGTTTTTAATGTGTTAAGGGGTATTGTTTTTCCAATTTGGATAGCCAATTGTCCCAGCTTTATTTATGAAATAAATTGTTCTTTGCCTATTAGTCTTCAGGGCATCCTCTACCAGAAATCAGGTATCCGAATAAATGTGGATCCATTTGGAGGCCCTTCATTCTGTTCCATCATTTGTTTGTCAGTCTCTATGTCATTTTCATACTTGATTTGGAGGTCAAGTACCTGCTCAGAATTCTGCTTTGGGTGAGTCTTAGCATTTCTTGGTCGTTTGCGCCTTCATATAAATTGAAGCTTCAGCTTGTCAAGTTATATGAAAAACTGTTTGGGGCTTTTAGTTGAAATAGCATTAGGACAATTTGAAGATAATTGCCTTTCTGTCCATGAACATGGACAGAATGCATCTCCATATATTTATGCATCTCCATATATTTAGGTTTTCTTTAATGCCACTTATTAAAATTTATAATTTTCTTAAAGAGGTCTTGACAACTGTGCAGGGAAAAATTCTCTCAAACCATGTTTTTCTTCTGCTCTCAAAGCACCACAACAATCACCAACACAGCAGAAGACTTCTGTGACCAAATAAATGTGTGGGTTTTTCCCCAAACAACAAGCAATGGACGACAGCTGGGTGTCCCCCAATTCAATTTCAACACTATCTACCTGGAGGTAGTGTCAGATACCATAGGGTGAGGGCTCAGTTCCCAAGACTGACCACCCTCCCCCCACCCAATAAGATGTGTAGGGTGAGGTATAGGGGAAGGCATGTGGGGTTTCCATGCCCTCCCTGGGTATGCCACCCTCCAGGAACCTCCACATGTTTAGCTACTTGGAAGCTCTCTAAACCCTGTTCTCTTCAGTTTTTCTGGAGGCTTCATGATGTCAGTCAGCATTCTTTCCTACAGGGTATAGGGCAGGACCCTCTCTGGGGGGTCAGAAAGATGGGGGAAGATTAGAGTTCTTCCTTAAAGTAAACGAAATGAGGGCAGGAGAGTTTCTGTTTCCTGAGACCCAACTCACCCAACATTATAACAAAACACTGTAACTAGGGCTGTGGGATTATGAACCAGGAACTGTGAATTTGAATAAAATCAATACAGACCATAACATCACAATGACTTATCTTGGAGACTTTATATTTGTGGTTGCCTTTGTAAACTTTGTCTTGTATCCATGTATAGATTTCCTAAAAATGTGCTTATAGTCGCACTGCATATAATGTGCTTTTCTTCTCCTTATGGTGACTAACCTGCTATTATTGGACACCTCACATTTTTGATTCTCATTTTGTTGTAGTCTCGTTAGGTCTTTAGTATTCCCCCAACAACTTGGGGTTTGGAGGCTGGGCTCAATGGTTTATGCCTGTAATCCCAGCACTTTGGGAGGCTGAGTGTAGCAGGAGCAGCTGCCAAGGAAAGGTCTTGAACACCTAACTGGGGAAGGAAATGGCAGTTTATTTGGGCAGGAGCTGTGGCTGGCTCAAGCAGACAAAGAAAATCCTGGCCCTTTTAACGGCTTGCAATCTAAGAGGTGCCCATGTGAGAGGGTCGTGGCAAGCGTGCGGGATGTGACTAGGTAGGGGTCTGAGTAGTTGAGCAAGAACAGTGCCTTCTGGGGAAAACTCTTCCATTCCATGTCCGTGACCTATAGATAGGATTGTGGTTAGGAGTAGGGGGTTTAATATTTAACCTTGAGACCTGGCCGGCGGCACCAAGTGGTCCTTCCCACTCACCTCATCTGGCTGACCTTCGCTTTTACTTCCTCCTTTTCTCCAAGCACAGGCTCGGAGAAGGGGGTCTCCTTCCTTGTGAATAGGAGGATCGCTTCAGCCCAGGAGTTTGAGACTAGCCTGGGCAACACAGGGAGACCCCATCTCTACAGAAAAATAAAAATTTGGATGGTTATGGCGGCACACACCTGTGGTCCCAGCTACTCAGGAGGCTGAGGCAGGAGGATTGCTTGAGCTTGGGAGGTTGAGGCTGCAGTGAGCCACTGTATCACCACTGCAGTCCAGCCTGGACAACACAGTGAGATGAGGACAATACCTCATTTCAAAAAACAAAACAAAACAAAAAACAAATAAGAAAAGAATTTAGGGTTTTGGGTCTGACGACCTTGAATTGCAATCCTTGCTCTTAGACCACATCTTTAACCCCTCTATCCTTGTGTTTCTCATCTTTAACAAGGAAAAAATGGCGATACCTCCCTGGTGGGGTGATTGTGATGGATGAACGAGATAATAGAGTTGAAGCACGAGCGATCGCCAACAAACCTCTTGAACACCGAACTGGGAAGGAAGTGGTGATTTATTTAGCCAGGGGCTGCGGCAGCATAGATGCCTAACAACCGAGCTTGCCAACAAAGAAAATCCTTGCCCTTTTAAAGGCTTACAACTCTAGAAATTACATGTGAAAGGTCTTGATCCATGAAGTAGGCGTGGGGTACCTGACTTAGGTGGGGGTCTGACCGTGTTTAAGTAAAAACAATGCCTTCTGGAAAGATTCCTCCATACCATGCCTGTGATCTATAGGGGTGCAATTAAGGATGGCACCTGGTCTGCCAGCTTTTTTTTAAAATTAATTAATTAACTTGTTTTTTAAAGATGGGGTTTCAGCATGATGGCCAGGCTGGTCTTAAACTCCTGACCTCAGGTGATCCACCCACCTCAGCCTCCCAAAGTGCTAGGATTACAGGCATGAGCCACCGTGCCCGGCAGTCTGCCAGCTTTTACCTCTCCTACTGAAATGCAATCTAGAAGGCTAGGGGGAAGTGGTCTTAGAAACTTAAAAGGATTATGGGTGATTAAGGGTCTCCTTCCTCAGAGTCAGATGCCTAGCATGGAGCCTGGCATGCAGTGAGAGCTCAATGAAAGTGAGCCGTTACTATTTCTCAACGAAGACTGCTCCTTTTCTTCTCTTTTACTACATATTGATTGTTCTGTTGAAATCAGTGTTCAAAAAATTGGGACAGAAAAATTAGGATTTCTGTTTTCTTTTTCACCTTCTCTCCCTCTCACACACTATTCCTCCTCCTTCCACTCCTTTGCCAGAGCTAAATACAGGTGGTCGGTGCTGGCCTGAGGGCTTACAGACCCTCCAGGTGCCAGTAGAATGGAGTGTGAGGACACCTCCTCCCTTAAGGATGCCACTCCTACTAAAAATACAAAATTTGGCCAGGTCCAGTGGCTCATGCCTATAA
This sequence comes from Cacajao melanocephalus, assembly GCA_963573385.1. Classification (NCBI taxonomy): domain Eukaryota; kingdom Metazoa; phylum Chordata; class Mammalia; order Primates; family Pitheciidae; genus Cacajao; species Cacajao melanocephalus. The sequence goes on along the minus strand of CAUYLG010033061.1, from coordinate 1,980 downwards.
TCTTAGCACTTTGGGAGGCTGAGGCAGGCGGATTATGAGGTCAAGAGTTTGAGACTAGCCTGGCCAATGTGGCAAAACCCCGTCTCTACTAAAAATACAAAAAATTAGCTGGGCATGGTGGCACGCACCTGTAAGCCCAGCTACTCAGGAGGCTGAGGCAGGAGAATCGCTTGAACCCGGGAGGCGGAGGTTGGGGTGAGCCAAGATCATGCCACTGCACTCCAACCTGGTGACCTGGTGACAGAGCTAGACTCCATCTCAAAAAACAGGAAAAAAAATCAAATACAAAAATTAGCTGGGCATGGTGGTGCACACCTATAGTCCCAGCTACTTGGGACGCTGAGGCAGGAGAATCACTTGAACCCAGGAGGCAGAGGTTGCAGTGAGCTGAGATTGTGCCACTGCACTGCAGCCTGGCGACAGAGCAAGAATCCATCTCAAAAACAACAACAACAACAACAAAGAAAAACCCCTAGCCTCCAAATTTTCTGGAAGGCTGATGTGCGCAATAATAAAACCCCAGTTTCCTGTTCAGCAGGCTGTGCGTGTATAAACTCTTTACTTCCATTCCCCTGTGTAGCTAAGTCAGCTCTGTCTATAGGGGCAGCAGGCAAGATGAACCCATTGGGTGGTTACATACCTATCACTGACCAAACTCCTATTTTGTGTCTTACACATGTTGATGATTCAAAATACAAAATTGTGGGGTAGAAATCGTTCATTCATTTTCCTTCTCTCTCTCTCTTTTTTTTTTTTTTTTTTTAAAAAAAGACAGGGTCTTACTCTGTCATTCAGGCTGGAGTTCAGTGGTGTGATCACATAACTCACTGTAACATCTAACTCCTGGGCTTAAGCAATCCTGCCACCCCAGCCTCCCACATAGCTGGGACTATGGGTAAGAACCAACATACCCAGCTAATTTGTGTTTTGTTGTTTTTTTTTTTCATAGAGATGGGATCTTGTTACGTTGCCCAGGTTGGTCTCGGACTCCTTGGCTCAAGAAATCCTCCCATCTCAGCCTCCCAAAGCACTGGGCATTCTTCCATTTTATAGATGAGGACCCTGAGGTTCAGAGAGCTGAAGTAACTCATCAGAGACCCCACGACTAGAAAGTGCGAGCGCGGGATTTGAATCCAAGGCTCTTGCTCCCAGGCTGGCTTTCTTTTCAGCTGTACCAAGGGACGAAACCTCAGTTTAAAAAGAAAATGACCCCAGGAAAGGTTAACACACTGATTTGAGCTATTTTACACGTCATCTGCAGAGGTGAGTAAGAGGTCAGAAAGGGGACAGGGAAAGGATAAAGATTAAAAGAGCAGCTGGAGGTAAAAGAGAAAGCTGACCCCTGACGCTTTTCACCTAAGGCTGAGCTCTGGGCTGAGGGCTGGGTTAACCAAGGAGGCAGAGTGACGCAGCGAATGGGAGGGGCAGGGCGGGCCGGTGGTGAGGTCAGGGCTGAGCATGACATAAGCCGGGGATGGAGGAAGTGATTATGACCAGGAAATAAGCCTGCTGAAACCACCCTTGGAGGGCTGGCAGAATATCCTGGCATCAACTGACATTTAAAAAATAGTAATAACTACATCTTAAACATCTCTGTGCCATTCACAGTGCTTATTCCTGTTTTACAGAGGAGATTGAGGCTCAGGACAGCTAAGGGGACTTGCTCAGGCCACCCAGCTAAGATGTGACAAAATCCAGAACGCGCTACAGGTCTTCGTGATTCCTCAGGCCGCCCCTTCACTGTGTAGTCATCTCGATTCCTCCAAATGCAAATGTGGCCACACAATTTGGAGACCACACAAAGATCACAAATGTTCTGCTCGATAGAAAATACAGAATACATTGGTTGGCTGCTTGTTTGTTATTTTCATCCCTTATTCCTTCCTGTCTCCATTGTTAAGCACAATTATTGGCATAAAAGAGGTTTTTAATACCCATTTTTAGACTGCATTCTAGCCTGGGCAATAGAACAAGAATCCC
>CAUYLG010033059.1:0-16139 GCA_963573385.1 Cacajao melanocephalus | reverse complement strand
ACCACAAAGATATTCCTCAAGAAGTGCAACCCCAAGGCATATAATCGTCAGATTCACCAGGGTTGAAATGAAAAAAAATGCTAAGGGCAGCCAGAGAGAAAGGTCGGGTTACCCACAAAGGGAAGCCCATCAGACTCACAGATCTCCTGGCAAATACCCTACAAGCCAGAAGAGAGTGGGGCCAATATTCAACATCCTTATGAAAAGAATTTTCAACCTAGAATTTCATATCCAGCCAAACTAAGCTTTATAAGCAAAGGAGAAATAAAATCCTTTGTGAACAAGCAATTGCTCAGAGATGTCATCACCACCAGGCCTGCCTTACAAGAGCTCCTGAAAGAAGCACTAAACATAGAAAGGAACAAGCAATACCAGCCACTCCAAAAATATACGAAATGATAAAGAACATTGACACAATGAAGAAACTGCATCAACTAACGGTCAAAACAACCAGCTAGCATCAAAGTGGCAGGATCAAATTGACAAATAACAATATTAACCTTAAATGTAAATGCGCTAAATGCCCCAATCAAAAGACACAGACTGGCAAATTGGATAAAAAGTCAAAACCCATTGGTGTCTGTATCCAGGAAACCCATCTCACATGCAAGGACACACATAGGCTCAAAATAAAGGGATGGAGGAAGATTTACCAAGCAAATGGAAAGTAAAAAAAGCAGGAGTTGCAATCCTAGTCTCTGATAAAATAGACTTTAAACCAATAGTTGATAAAGCTTCCAAAAAAGAAAGCATCAGGCCCAGATGAATTTACTGGTAAATTCTACCAATCATGTAAGGAAAAAACATACCAATTCTCTATGGTCTCTTTTGGTAGATAAAAGCAGAGAAAATACTTATTTTCTTGTTCTGTGAAGTCAGCATATTCAAACATTGAAAACCAAGATGAAGGCCTTACAAAGAAAGAAAAATACAAAACAATATCACTCAAGAGCATAGAGGCAAAAATGCCCAACAAAATGTTAGCAAATGAATTCCAGCAATGTATTAAAAAAAATTGTACAACACAGTTAGGTAGGTGGGATTTATCCCAAATGTGGAAGGCTAATTCAACTTTTGAAAATCTGCTAATGTAATCCATCACATCAACAAAGTAAAGGTGGAAACATTATGTGATCATGTTAATAGATGTATTAAAAGCATTTTATAGAAACTAATTATCATTCATGATAAAAACTCTGAGTAAATTAAGAATAAGAAAAACTTCCTCAGCTCAATAAAAAATATTAACAAAGAACTTACCTGTGAGGAATTGGAAGCTTGTTTCACTAAATCAAAAACAAGTGAAGGATGTCTCCCTTCATCATTACTTTTCAGTATCACACTGGAAGCCCTAAGTAATGCAATAAATGATAAATATAAATAAAGTGGATACACTTTAGGAGGCAGGAAAGTAAAGTGTCATTGTTCTCGAATGGCATGATAGTCCATGTAGAAAATCTGAAAAAAATCAACAACAAAAAACTATGTGAAACAAAAAAGTGGTTATAATGAGGTTGTAGGATACAAGGTAAATATACAAAAAAGTCAACCTCTTTCATATATACTAATAATGAACAGGTGTAATTTAAAATTAAAAATGCAATACCATCTACATTCTCATTCCCTGAAATTAAATACTTAAGTATAAATCTAAAGAAAAACTTCAAGATCTATATGAGGAAAATTATAACACTCTAATTTTAAAAGAATAAAAAAACTAAATATATTGAGCATTATTCCATGTTTATAAATAGGAAACCAATATTGTAAGATGTCAGTTCTTCCAACTTTGATCTAGAAATGCAATGCATCCCAATTAAAATCTCAGAAAGTTTTTTGTAGATACTGAAAAACTGATTCTAGAGTTTGTATGGAGAGGCAATAGACTCAGAATAGTCACAATATTGAAAGACAATCACAAAGTTTGAGGGCTGATACTACCTCACTCAAGAGTTACTACAAATCTACAACAATCAGGAAAGTGTTGTATTTGCAAAAGAATACACAGATTGATGGAATGGGATAGAGAGCCCAGAAATAGACCCATATAAATATAGTCATCTGATTTTTGATAAAGGAACTAAGACCATATGATGGAGCAAAGATAGTATTTTTGACAAATGGTGCTAGATATCCATGTGCAAAACTGTGAATATTGATAGAAACTTTATACCTTTTGTGTAAATTAACTTAAAATGGATCACAGTCCTAAATGTAAAATGCAAAACTATAACACTTCTCTAAGATAACATAAAAGAAAATCTATATGATCTTGGGTTTGGCAATAACTTTTTAGATAAACCAAAGGCACATCCATGGAAGAAATAATTGAGAAAATGAGCTGTATTGAAATTTAAAAACTTCCTTCTCTGAAAAAATGCTTTCAAGAAAATGAAAAGATAAGTCACAGAGTTTGAGAGAATATTTGCAAAGGACAGACATTAAAGGGGACTTTATCCAAAATACACAAAGGACTCTTAAAACTCAATTACACAGTTTGGCTGTGTCCCCACCCAAATCTCATCTTGAATTGTAGTTCCTATAATCCCCATGTGTTGTGGGAGGGACCTGATGGGAGGTAATTGAATCATAGGGTTGGTTACCCTCATGCTGTTACAGTGGTAGTGAGTGAGTTCTCATGAGATTTGATGATTTTATAAGGGTTTTTTTTGCCCCTTTTCTTGGCACTTCTTCTTGCTGTCATGTGAAGAAGGACATTGCTTCCTCTTTTGTCATAATTGTAAATGTCCTGAGACCTACCCAGCCATGTTGAACTGTGAGTCAATTAAACTTCTTTATAAATTACCCACTTTCAGGTATGTCTTTATTAGCATGTGAGACTGAACTAATACAGCAAATTGGTACCAGGAGTTTGATGCTGCTCTAAAGATACCCAAAGATGTGAAAATGACTTTGGAACTGGGTAACAGGCAGAGATTGTAACAGTTTGGAGGGTTCAGAAGAAGACAGGAATATGTGGGAAATTTTGGAATGTCCTCGAGACTTGATGAATAGGTTTGATGTAAATGGTGGTAGTGGTGTGGACAATGAAGTTCAGGCTGAGATGGTCTCAGATGGAGATGAAGAACTTCTTGATAACTGGAGTAAAAGTGACTCTTGATATGCTTTAGCATGAGACTGGCAGCATTTTGCCCCTGCCCTAGAGATCTATCGAACTTTCAACTTGAGAGAGATAATTTAGAGTATCTAGCAGAAGAAATTTCTAAGCAACAAAGCATTCAATATTTGACTTGGGTGCTCTTAAAGCATTAAGTTTTATGTCTTCACAAAGATATGATTTGGAATTGGAACTTATGTGTAAAAGGGAAGCAGAGTATAAAAGTTTGAAAAATTTGCAGGCTGACGATGTGATAGAGAAGAAAAACCCATTTTCTGTGGAGAAAAAGAAATTCAAGCTGTCTCCAGAAATTTGTATAATGAGGAACCAATGTTAATCACCAAGAGAATGGGGAAAACATCTTCAGGGCCTGTCAGAGGTCTTCAGCACAGCCCTTCTCATCACAGACCCAGAGGCCTAGGAGGAAAAAAATGGTTTTGTGGGCAGGGCCCAGGGCCTTGCTGCTTTGTGCAGTCTCAGGATTTGGTGTCCTGCATCCCAACCATGGCTAAAAGGGGCCAAGGCATAGCTCAGGCCATGGCTTCAGAGGGTGCAAGCCCCAAGCCTTAGCAGCTTCCACATGGTGTTGAGCTTGTGGGTGCACAGAATTAAGAACTGAGGTTTGGAACCTCTGCTTAGATTTCGGAGGATGTATGGAAATGCCTGGATGTCCAGGCATAAGTTTGCTACAGGGTGGCACCCTCGTGGAGAACCTTGCTAGGCAGTACAAAAGAGAAATGTGGGGTTTGAAACCCTCCTCAGAGAGTCCCCACTATAGCACTGCCTAGTGGAGCTGTGAGAAGAGGGCCATTGGTTCTTCAGACCCCAGAATGGTAGATCCACTGCCAGCTTGCATCGTGCATCTGCAAAAGCCACAGACACTCAATGCCAGCCCATGAAGGAAGCTGGGAGGGGAGCTATACCCTGCAAAACCACAGGGACAGAACTGCCCAAGGCTGTGGGAGCCCACCTTTTGCATCAGTGTGATCTGGATGTGAGACATGATGTCAAAGAGATCATTTCAGAGCTTTAAGTTTTGACTGCCCCACTGGATTTTGGACTTGCATGGGGCCAGTAGCTTCTTTATTTTGGCCAATTTCTCCCATTTGGAATGGATGTATTTACCCAATGCCTGTATCTCCATTGTATCTAGAAAGTAACTAGCTTTTGATTTTACAGGCTCATAGGCAGAAGGAACTTGTCCTGATGGGAAAGCGTGATTGTGTTTTAAAATGTGAGGACATGAGATTTGGGAAGGGCCATGGGCACAATGATATGGTTTGGCTGTGTCCCCACCCAAATTTCATCTTGAATTGTAGTTCCCATAATCCCCATGTGTTGTGGGAGGGACCCAGTAAGAGATTACTGAGTGATGGTGGTAGTTACTCTAATGCTGTTCTTGTGATAGTGAGTGCTCACGAGATCTGATGGTTTTATAAAGGGGTTTTCCCCTTTTGCTCGGCACTTCTCCTTGCTGCAGCCATGTGAAGAAGGATGTGTTTGCTTCCCCTTCTGCCATGATTGTAAGTGTCCTAAGGCCTCCCACCCATGCTGAACTGTGAGTCAATTAAACTTCTTACCTTTATAAATTACTCAGTCTTAAGGATGTTTTTATGTATGTGTAAGAAGAGACTAATACACTCAACAATAAGAAAACAAACAACCTGAGTAAAAAATGGGCAAAGGATTTTAAAAGACACCTTGCCAGAAAAGATATATAGATGGCAAATACAAAAAGATGCTCCACATTGTATATTATTGTTGAAATGTAAATTAAAACACCAAGATACCACTATATACCTATCAAATGATCAAAATTCTAGACCACTAAAAACACAAAATGCTGATGAGGCTGTGGGGTAACAGGAATTTTCATTCATTATTTAATAAGCAAGATGAGTGGAATGCAAAATAGCACAGCCATTTTGGAAAATAGGTTGGTGGTTTCTTAGAAAACTAAATATGCTCTTACCATATTATCCAGCAATCACTCTCTTAGTATTACCCAAAAGAGCTACAGATTTATATCTACACAAAATCGTGCACACATGTTTCTAGTAGCTGCACACAGATGTTTCTAGTAGCTTTATTTGTAATTGCCAAAACTTGGAGGCAACTAAAATGTTTTTAAACAGGTAAATGAATAAATAGTATGTTGTACATTGGACAATGGGACACTATTTAGTGCGAAAAAGAATTGAGCTATCAAGCCATGAAAAAACGTGAAGGAATTTAAAATATGTATTATTAGGTAAAAGAAGCCATCAGAAAAACTGTATATACCACATGGTTTCAACTATATGACATTCTAGAAAAGACAACAGTATGGGAAGAGTAGAAAGATCAGCAGTTCCCAGGGGTTAAAGAGAAGGAAGGGATGCTTAGGCAGAACACAGAGGACTTTTAGGACAGTGAAACTACTCTGTATGATACAGTGGTGGTTGATACATGCCATTATGAATTTTTCAAACACATATCATGTAAAGCACCAAAGTAAACCCTAACTAATGTAAAATTGAACTCCAGGTGGTAATGGTGTGTCAATGTAGGGTTACTATTTGTAACAAATGTACCACTCTGAGATGTTGATAAGCAGGGAGGCTGTGTATGTGGGTGGGCAAGAGTTATGTGAAAAATCTCTGTCTTCTGCCCAATTTTGCTGTAATCCTAACAATGCTCTAAAAATATTATCTACTAAAAAAATCTAAAAAGACCAAATCTATATTTCTTTAGAGTACATATTACAACTCAATTAAAAGGGGACAAATGAACTTTACAGTAGAGTATTTATAAATGACAATAAGAAAATGAAGTGATGTTTAATATCACTAGTCATCTGGGAAAAATAATTAAAACCACATCATATACACTGCACATGTATCAGAATGTCTGCAAAAATACACCCCCTTCTGATAAAAACAGTGAGTTTTGTTGAGATGTAGAACAGCTGAAATTTGTATAAATTGCTAGTCAGATGTAAAAATATTTGAAACATTTTGGCGATGTCTTATAAAGTGAAATATATACTTTCCTTTTGACCTAGATTTCCATCTCTGAGTATTTTTTATTCCAAAGAAATGAAAATATATGTCCCCCAAAATGTTCCTACATGAATGTTTAGAGCTGCCTTATTTATGGCAGCCAAATACTAGAAACAATCCAAGTATCCATCAGCATGTGGACAGATACATTGTGGTATTTCTAATCTTTGGAAAACTACTCAGCAAAAGAAAGTGAACAAAATGCTGGTAAATGTAACAGCATTGGTAAATCACAAAAGAAGATTATGCTGATTGAAATAAGCCAGATTTACAAGTTTATATAAGATTCTTTTTATGTGAAATTATAAAAAAGATGGAAAGTATCTTCAGTGTGAAGGAGTGGTTGACCTCAATAAGGAGGAGGTACCTCTGGTTGGCAATGGGAGTGTTCTGTAACTTGATTATATGGGTGAATGCATATGGCAAAATTTATTAAACTAAACATTTTAAATGGGTGTAGTTCATTGCAGTTAAGTTAGTCAACCGGTACATGCTTTCAGTTACACAAGAATACTCTCTACTGTAAATTCATATAGCCAGAATGCTTCTCCCAGAATACTTTCATTGATTCTATAGTTAACTAATGTATGATTGTGATTCAACCATGATTTGATAATTGAATTCTATCCTAATTTTCTAACTCTTACCAAATAAATTTATTTTTATTAAATCTGGTATATTAGCTACTATTGAATTATTTCTTAACCTCATACAAACTATATTTATTAAACTGAAACCTTTTAACCCTCGTACCATGACAATCATCAAAACCTGATTTAGGCCTTGATTTGTAGCACTTGCTGAAATTTTTCCTTTAAACATCCCCACAGTGGCGGATTTCAAGTGACAAATGCAACATTATTAAATGCAGAGTTGGAAAAATGTGAATGGTAGCAGATCATTATACAATATTTCCACCAAAAACTAATAATAGCCACTAATATCTTCAAGAGCATAGGTAAAATTAAAGTGTAGGAAAATAAGAAATGATGCTTTCAACATTTGCTAGCTTTTAAAAATACAATTTATTTAATTGTAAGTTAATGAAATTAAATTTTGATTAATGGCTTTGTTAGCAACCAGTTCACAAAATTTCTGAAAATTTAAAAGTTGGCCCTTGCAAGCCAGAACAGGCTAGGTCCAGCACGCCTGCAATAATTCTAAATTAAACATCACTGAAACATAGTTTTAAAATATTTTAAAGCAAAATTTTTCTATGCAGAGAGACAGATAAATTAATCACTTTAAGAGGTGTTAACACATCTTTGGCAGGAAACAATAGAAAAAGCAAATAAAAAAATCATTGAAGATACACAATATTTGAACAACAAATTAAAGATAACCTTTAAATATGCATATAAATAAATAAATAAATAAATATGCATATAAATAAATAAATATGCATATAAATAAATGCATATAAATAAATGCATATAAATAAATGCATATAAATAAATGCATATAAATAAATGCATATAAATAAATAAATAAAACATTTTTTCTAAGAGCTGCTGGAAATGCATTGTTTTATTTACATTTTATAATTTCTACTTTTATTTTAGATTGGGGAATACATGTGCAGGTTTGTTTTTTGGGTATATTGTGTGATGCTGAAGCTTCAGGTACAATCGATCCTGTCACTCAGGCACTGAGCTTAGTACCCAAAGTTTTTCCACCCTTGCCTCCCTCCTTCACTTCCCACTCTGGTAGCCCTCAGTACCTATTGTTGCTATCTTTATGTCTATGAGTACCCAATGTTTAGCTCCCACTTATAAGTAAGAATATGCAGTGTTTAGTTTTCTTTTCCTTCATTAATTCACTTAGGGTAATGGAATATGGTTTTTGTTTTAAATTCTATTTATGTGGTGAATTATATTTATTGATTTGTATATATTGAACCAACCTTGCATCTTATGAATGAAGCCTACTTGATGTTGGTGAATTAGCTTTTTGATGTGGTGCTGGATTTGGTTTGCTAGTATTTTGTTGAGGATCTTTATGTCTATTTTTGTCAGAAAAAAGCAGCCTGTAGCTTTTCTTTTTTTCATTCTGCCTTAGACTGGTTTTGTTATTAGGGTTATGGTGACTTCATAGAATGAGTTAGGGAGGAGTTCCTCTTTCTTGGTGTTTTAGAATAGTTTCAATGGAATTGCTGCCAGCTCTTCTTTGCATGTCTGGTTGAATTTAGCTGTGAATTCAACTGGTTTGGGGCTTTTTTTGGTTGGTAGGTTTTTATTACTGATTCGATTTTTGAACTCTATATCAGCCTGTTCAGGGTTTCAATATCTTCTGATTCAATCTTGGAAGATGGTGGGTTTCCAGGAATATGTCCATTTCCTCTAGATTTTTTAGGTTGTGTGCATAGAAGTGTTATTAATAGGCTTAGTATCTTTTACATTTCCGTGTGGTTGGTTATAATGTTACCTTTGTCATTTCTGATTATTCTTATTTGAATCTTCCCTCTTTTTTCTTTGTTAATGTAGCTAGTGGTCTACCAAATCTTGTTCATCCTTTCAAAAAACACACTTGGTTTTGTTGATTCTTTGTATTTTTGAGTTTCAATATTATTCCATTCTGCTCTGATTTTATTTATTTCTTTTTTTCTGATAGCTGTGGGGTTAATGTGTCCTTGTTTTTCTGGTTCCTCTTAGTGTGAGGTTAGAGTGTTAATCTGAGGTCTGACTTTTTGACATAAGCATTTGCTGCTATAAAATTTCCTCTTAACCACCATTTTTGCTGCATCCCAGAGATTTTGCTATGTTATGTCTGTTTTCATTAATTTCAAAGAATTTTTTGATTTCTGCCTTAATTTCATTGTTTATTCAAAAGACATTGAGGAGCAAGTTGTTTAATTTTTATGTCATTGTGTGGTTTTGAGAGATGTTCTTGGTATTGATGTCTATTTTTGTTTCACTATATCCAAGATTATGCTTGATGTGATTGTGATTTCTTAAAATTTATTGAGACTTGCTTTATGATCAATCATATGGTTGATCTTAGAGTATGCTCTGTGTACAGATGAGAAAAATACATATTTTGTGATTGATGAGTGGTGTGTTCTATAGATGTCTATTGGGTCCAATTGGTCAAGACTAAAATTTCAGGCCAGAATTTCTCTGTTAGCTTTCTGCCTCAGTGATCTATCTAACGCTGTCAGTGGGGATGTTAAAGTTCCCCACTATTATTTTTGGCTAAGTCTTTTGGTAGGTCTAGTAGTACTTGTTTTGTGAATTTGGGTGCTCCAATGTTGGGTGCAAATATTTTTAGAATAGTTATATCTTCTCATTTAATTGAACTCTTATCATTATGTAATGTCATTCTTTGTCCTTTTTTTAAATTATTGTTGGTTTAATACCTGTTTTATCTGATGTAAGAATAGAAACTCTGTTCTTTGTTGTTTGTTTTGTATTTGCATGATAGATGTCTCTGCAACCATTTACTTTGAGTCTATTGGTGTCATTACATGTGATATGGGTCTCTTGAAGATAGCAGACAAATGGTTCCTATTTTTTTATCCAACTTGCCACACTGTGCCTTTTGAGAAGGGCATTTAGAGCGTTTAAATTCAAGGTTGATATTGATATGTGAGGTTTTGATACTATTATAAAGTTGTTAGCTGGCTGCTTTGTAGTTTCTATTATTCATTGCTTTATAGGATCTTAGGTTAGGTACTTAAGTGTGTTTTTGTGGTACCATGTATCATTCTTTTCTTTCCTTGTTTAGAACTCTCGTAAGGATCTCTTGTAAGGCTGGCCTTTTGGTAATGAATTCCCTTAGCACTTGCTTATCTGGAAAATATTTTATTTCTCTATTTGTGAAGCTTAGTTTAATGGGATATGAAATTCTTAGTTGGAATTTCTTTAAAAATGCTGAAAATAAGCTCCCAATCTCGCCTGGCTTGTAAGATATCCATTGAGAAATTCAGTGTTAGTTGATGTGTTTTCCTTTATACATGATCTGGCCCTTTTCTCTAGTTGCCTTTAAGATTTTTTATTAGTATTGAACTTGACAATGTAGTGACTATGTGTATTGGGAACACATTTTTTAACTATAATAAATATATTCAACATGTCAGTATTTTATCCCAATCACTGCCTGCTAATCCTGGGTCTTGACCAAGCCATATGTAGCTCTAGAGGTTATGAGACAACTGGGGTAAAATTACATTTTCAAGGTAGATATGCATTAACTATGTAAATTATACACAAATATGTGATAATTGTAAAAAAATCAAACATTAAAGTTAAAGTAAAATTTCCTCTTGGGACCATCACTCCCATATATAATGTCCCCTTTGTTAACAGCTTTGTGTATATTTTTTCAGATACTTTATATTTTCATATATATATGTATCTATAGAAATATAGGGTATAATTCTGTGGAGAAAATTCTGGGCAAATGATATTCTATGCATTTTTTGCAAATTGCTTTTCTTACTCAACAACATGCTTCAAATATGTTTCCTATCTACACATAAAGGCTGCATAGTGTTCCAGGGGAATAAAAAGATACACAAGAGTATGTTTACCTAGTACATTGCAACAAAATATAAATCAAGAAATAGATCAATTAACTATTTATCTACTGAGAAATTCACTCAATAAACCAGTTAACATAGCCAGAATATCCCCAATATTTGCAAAGTTACAAAAAGTATGCTTTTAAATTTCCAGCCGGTGAATATATTACAATGAAAATTAGATAATATCAAAACTCAGCAATATATCTATAACCATATTTCAATGACAATTTATAGATTTAAATGTATAAATAGTAAAGATAAAAGCAAGAATTAAAAATAAGCAATCATTATATAATAGCTTAAAGAGAAAAAAAAAACTTGGTTCCTTGAAAGAACTAAAAGAAGGTTAAAATTTTTCAAATAACACTAATGAAACCAATTAAGAGGTATAAACAACCAATATCAGGACTGAAAAAGAATAATAATAAAAAAAAACTTCAGAAACTACAGCTAGAAAGAGAACATAATGGAAAATTTTATATTAATAAATATGAATATTCAGTGATACGAAAGATTACTAGAATGGCAAAAGTTACAGTTAGTGACTCAGTGAGAAACAAATTAAAATATTCTTATAACTAACAAAAGAGTTGTTACCTGCATTTTAAAAACTTCTGACAACAACCGCTAGCCCAGTAGATTTATCTGACAAATTCTAATATTGAAGGAGGAAATAATCTAGTTTTTTTCAAACAAAGCTCCACTCATTTTATAAACCAGTGTAAACCTGACACAAAAAAGCCTTTGTAAGCTTATTTTAAGTAAAGAAAATTAGAGACCAGACTCACTCATGAACTTAGATACATAAATTCTAAACAAATATTAGCAAGACAAATCTGGGCTTATTTTAATAATGTAAACTTGACTTTGTTTTTGAAAATAAAACAATCTTATTCACCACAGTAAGAGAAATAAGGACAAAATTTATGCTATGTCCAATAAATAAATACAAACCATTCTGTAAAATTAAACATCCATTTTCTAGAGCAGCGCTCTTCAATAGAACTTTCCATAATTATGGAAGTGTTCTTTTGTGCCATACAATACACTTTCCACTAATCATATGTGTCTGTTGAGCACTCAAAATGTGGCTCATATGACTGAGTACATGAATTATTAACTTTATTTAACATTAGTTAATTTAAATTTAAATAGCTACACATGGCTAGTGGTTATCATATTTAACATTGCAGTTCTAGAATCTCTAGTTTTTCATTTTTTCCCAAAGAAGTTAAGTGGAGGCATTGAGAAAACAGTAACATTTGTGATTTTATAAACCATTTTTGAGGTTATTTACTTTTGGTTTCTATGCATGAATAAATCTGGCTGATATGATTTGTTATAAGATCAATTATATAAGAAAATGTTTAAAGAGAATGCTAGTTAATAAGATATCTAATAACTGTTTCCTCTAGGTTTTGGCCCCATAGGAATATCATTGAAATTATATGAAATACAGTAATATAATATATTTCTTTTTTAAAATTTCAAGTTTTATTTTAGCTACAGGGGGTACATTTGCAGGTTTGTTATGTGGGCAAATTGCACAGAGGTGGTGAGTGTAGTACTCAATAGGTGTTTTTACAACCCCCTCTTTTTCTCCCCCCTCAAGACAATACCTTTATTTTACAAATTACTGAATGAGATGTTGATTTCTATAAATCTCATATAAAGAATGGGATTATGAAAAATCTGTGAATTTTAGAAAAGCTTTATACTTTGTAAAGTTTGATGTCACAGTTTTATTTGATGGTACCTAATTATATATGATTAGCACTTGGCATTTTTTTTTTTTTTACAGAATTGTACACATAAATTATGCTGTGAACCTACAACATGTAGAATGAAACCTAATGTGCAATGTGGTTCCGGAGAGTGCTGTACAAAAGATTGCAAGGTAAGTGGCAATTCGTATCTGATAATGGCTCAGCATCAAATTTTTTGAAATACTTGTTTCAAGGAGATGGAAAACATATCAGAAACATGTTCAGCCCTTGCCACCATATTATATCCAAGCAACATAAGACCCACTATCATACTTAAATCCATTCAGTAATCTATCACTTTCTGTACATAATGCCTAATACTTCTTCTCTACCAGCTTAATTTTCCAACTCAATATATCAGTTATTGTTACAATCATTTGGTCTCTCTTATTGACACCATTTAATGAATTCCTGGTGGACAAGAGTTAGTGCAAGATGGTGGAATAGGACCCTCCAGTGATTGTTCCCCCACAGAAACATCAATTTGAATAACTGTTTATGCATGAAAATACCTTCATAAGAGTTAAGGAAGCCAAGTGATGAAGTGGCTCCATTGTCTGGGTTATGTGCCCTGGTTCTTTGTCACGATCAAGAAAGAATTCAGGACACGGACACACATGAGGAGTGGGTTTAGGAGTGGAAAATTTAACAGGAAAAAGAAGAAGCGAGAGAGAAAAAGCTTCCTCATAATGAGAAAGTGGGTCACCAAAAAGGCCTTCTGTTTCCTGCAGAACGCAGTCAGTTTTGTACAGAGGCTTGTGGAGGCGGTGATTAATTTACATAGGGCTCAGGAAATTGGTTTCGCCAGGTGTGCCGTTTACATCCCTCAAAAAGACAGGCCCTTCCACCCTAGTCTTCTATTATGCAAATATAGCCACCATCTGGAGGCAGCCATGATACCTGTACATGTGGTTTTACTTGAAGGCTGTCATGATACCTATAAACATGGTGACCAAAAAAAAAAAAAAAAAAAAGGACAGGAGACACCATATTGAATGTACCTGGGTACCAGGTACAGTTGTTAGTATTGACAAATAAAGCTAGGGGAGGCGGCAGAAGGACCTGCGGCGGGCTCACTTCGGCGGTCTCTCTGGACTGTTCCTCTCGGCGTGCGACTGTGCAGTCAGCCCAGCACCACGGAGAAGTGGGACAATCAGGTGGCCTATATGAACCCAGTAGCAGTGTTAAGATCAAGGGTCCAGTCCAGTCTTCAGGGCCAACAATACAGGATTATCTGAATCGACCAAGGCCTACCTGGGAAGAAGTAATAGAGCAACTAGAAAAGAAAAAGAAAGGCTCCCAAGTTTTGGCTGAATTTGAAGGAAAAAATGAATGAGAACTGGAAGAAAGAACTAGAAAAACACGAGGAGAAATTGTTATGTGGAAGTGAGAGCTCATCCAAAAAAAAAAAAAAAAAGACAGAGATAGAAAAAAGAAAAGAAGAAATCTGATAGGTCTTCTTCTTCATCAAACTCTGATTCTTCCAGCGGTTTTTCTGATTCTAAAGATGAGGATAAGAAACAAGGAAAACGGAGAAAGAAAAAGCAAAACCATTCACATAAATCTTCTGAAAGCTCCATGTTAGAAACTGAATCACACAGTAAGAATAGTTTAAAAAAGAAAAAGAAGTCAAAAGATGCAACTGAGAAAGAAAAGGACATTAAAGGACTCAGCAAAAAAAGGAAAGATGTATTCCAAAGATAAACCTTTATCATCTGGGTGAGTCCTTGTCAGAATCGGAGTATATTGAGGAGGTACAAGCAAAAAAAGAAGCAAGCAGTGAAGAATGAGAAAAAGCAGCAGAAAAAAACAAAAGAGAAAAAGAAGCATAAGAAGCACAGTAAGAAGAAGAAAAGGAAGGCTACTAGTTCAAGTCCTGACTCACCATAACATTAAGAAAAATCAGGATTCCCTTATAAAGAAAGTACAATGTCTGAGGAAATTTCAGCTGTGAAAACTACAACATATTTACTAAAATACATGAATTTTCTTGTTTTTAGAATTATTCCTGGACTATTCAGTAGCCACTCAGATGCCACTGTGTGAAAGAACTATAAATGTTGCCTGCTGCTTGAACATCTATTTTCTTTTTTCTCTTCCAGTGCTTGATAACTCTGGAGATAATACACTGTAATTGTACTAGTGGTTAAGATATTTGGGAATAAAATTAATACTTTGACTAGAAGTGTCTAAGGATAAACCAACAGAAATTGAATCTGGATACATCTTTAAGATGTAATCAGAAATGACCAGATGACTCTAGTTGAAATTTTTGAAGGAGGGATTACATTAATATTTCAAAACCCTTACTCTGTAGATAACTGTATTTTATTTGTTCCCCGTCATATACTTTTATTTACCTGGGGAAGGAGCTTTTAGGGTTGGAGAGGGAGATGGTTTGCTATATCTTTAGCTAGCAGAATAGTATGCCTTTGATCCTCACACATTCTGTATTGTGGACACAGTAGCCATGCTTCACGGGAAGGTCAGAGCTGGTTACCAACAGTCTTGCCCTTTACTGAGCTTAGTGTCATCCTTGGATGCTGTCATATGCTGCTTTGCGTGAACCAGAGAAACAGTCATTTGTAGCATGAGAAAACCCCAAAAGCTCTGGGATTTACCTCCACGTCAATAATAATGAATATTTTTTAGCATTAGAATGCATTATGCCATTTGAATTAATTTTGATTATACTTTGGTGTGGGAGAGGAATTATTGTACTTTCTAAACTTGATAGCTAAAGTTCTAAAATGCGTGTTTTATACTAAGTTTTAACCAGTCACGAACATTTTATGTAACCAGTGAAAGTTTATTTTTTTGTATGAATTTTATTTAGGCTGCAATGTTTAGCTTTTGTTTACTCCTCACTCTTGCTGTCTTAAGTTCATTACTATGTTAAATGGCCTACTTGCCAAAATATTTAGCATATAAAAAGCAGGGTTTTGATTAAAAAAAAAAGCTTCATATTGTAGCTGAGACTTAACTTTATCATAAACAAGTTGAGTGGCAAGCCTGGTATGCTGTCTTATTGCCAGAATCTTAGTAAATGTAATGTTAAAAAAAAAGCTTCTAGTTTTCTTTTTTTTTAGTTTTATTTCTATTTATTTATTGTACTTTAGGCTCTGGGGTATATGTGCAGATCATGCAGGATTATTACATAGGTACAACATGGCAAGGTGGTTTGCTGCCTCCATCCCCACATCACCTATATATGGCATTTCTCTCCATATTATCTCTCCCCAACCTCCCCACCTCCTGCTGTCCCTCCCCTATCCCCACAACAGACCCCAGTGTGTGATGCTCCCCTCTTTGTGTCCATGTGTTCTCGTGGTTCAACACCCACCCATGACTGAGAACATGCAGTGTCTGATTTTCTGTTCTTGTGTCAGTTTGCTGAGAAGTATGGTTTCCAGATTCATCCATGTCCCTACAAAGGACATGAACTCATCATTTTTTATGGTTGCATAGTATTCCATGGTGTATATGTGCCACATTTTCCAAAGTACTGGTTCACAGTCACAGAACAAACAGATGTATTTCAAATGTTAATATATGTCAAGATACAGAAATAAAAATCTAGACCCTAAGAAGACTTTTAAGAGCTTGGATTATAATTGGTACAACTTAAGAATAGAAATGCAAAATGGACAGCTGATCAACAAAATGACTTCATGGCCCAGCTCTAAGACAAT
>CAUYLG010033057.1:0-18646 GCA_963573385.1 Cacajao melanocephalus | reverse complement strand
CTGAGTTCTAATTTAATTACACTGTGGTCTGAGAGACTGTTTGTTATGATTTCCATTCTTTTGCATTTGTTGAGGAGTGTATGTGGTCAATTTTAGAGTAAGTGCGATGTGGTGCTGAGAAGAATGTATATTCTGTGGATTTGGGGTGAAGAGTTCTGTAGATGTCTATTAGATTTGCTTGGTCCAGATCTGAGTTCAAGTCCTGGATATCCTTGTTAATTTTCTGTCTCATTGATCTGTCTAATATTGACAGTGGAGTGTTAAAGTCTCCCACTATTATTGTGTGGGAGTCTAAGTCTCTTTGTAGGTGGTTAAGAACTTACTTTATGTATCTGGGTGCTCCTGTATTGGGTGTGTCAATATTTAGGATCATTAGCTCTTCTTGTTGCATTGATCCTTTTACCATTATGTAATGTCCTTCTTTGCCTCTTTTGATCTTTGTTGGTTTAAGGTCTATTTTATCAGAGACCAGGATTGCAACTCTTGCTTTTTTTTTGCTCTCCATTTGCTTGGTAAATCTTCCTCCATCCCTTTATTTTGAGCCTATGTGTGTCCTTGCCTGTGTGATGGGTTTCTTGGATACAGCACACTGATGGTTTTTAACTTTTTATCCAATTTCCCTGTCTTTTGATTGGGGCATTTAGCCCATTTATGTTTAAGGTTAATATTGTTATGTGTCAATTTGATCCTGCCATTTTGATGCTAGCTGGTTGCCATTAGTTGATGCAGTTTCTTCACTGTGCTGATGCTCTTTACAATTTGGTATGTTTTCGGAGTGGCTGGTAATAGTTGTTCCTTTCTAATTTAGTGCTTCTTTCAGGAGCACTTATAAGGCAGGCCTGGTGGTAATGAAATGTCTCAGCAATTGCTTGTTCATAAAGGATTTTATTTCTCCTTTGCTTATGAAGCATAGTTTGGCTGGATATGAAATTCTAGGTTGAAAGTTCTTTTAAGGATGTTGAATATTGGCTTCCACTGCCAAGAGATCCATTGTGAGTCTGGTGGGCTTCCCTTTGTGGGTAACCCAACCTTTCTCTCTGGCTGCCCTTAGCATTTTTTCCTTCTTTTCAACCCTGATGAATCTGAGGATTATGTGCCTTGGGGTTGCTCTTCTTGAGGAATATCTTTGTAGTATTCTCTGTATTTCCTGGATTTGAATGTTGGCCTGCCTTGTTAGGTTGGAAAGTCCTCCTGGATAATATCCTGAAAAGTGTTTTCCACCTTGGATTCATTCTGTCTGTCATATTCAGGTACACCTATCAAATGTACATTAGGTCTTTTCACATAATCCCATATTTCTTGGAGGCTGTGTTCATTTCTTTTCACTTTTTTCTCTAATCTTGCCTTCTCATTTTATTTCATTGAGTTGATCTTCCATATCTGATATCCTTTCTTCTACTTGGTTGATTAGGCTATTGAAACTTATGTATGCTTCACGAAGTTCTCATGTTGTGTTTTTCAGCTCCATCAAGTTATTTATATGCTTCTCTAAGCTGTTTATGCTCATTAGCATTTTGTCAAACTTTTTTCAAGATTCTTAGTTTCTTTGCATTGGGTTAGAACATGTTCTTTTAGCTCAGAGATGTTTTCTATTACCCACCTTCTGAAGCTTGTTTCTGTCAATTCATTAGACTCATTCTCCATCCAGCTTTGTTCTCTTGCTGGTGAGGAGTTGTGATCCTTTGAACAAGAGAGGCATCCTGGTTTTGGGTGTTTTCATCCTTTTTGTGCTGCTTTCTTCCCATCTTTGTGGATTTATCTACCTGTGGTCTTTGTAGTTATTGTCTTTCAGATGGGGTCTCTGAGTGGAAATCCTTTTTGTTGATGATGAAGTTATTTCTTTCTGTTTTTTAGTTTTCCTTCTAATAGTCAGGACCCTCTGCTGTAGGACTGCTGGAGGTCCACTCCAGATCCTGCTTGCCCGGTGATCACCTGTGGCAGCTGCAGAACAGTAAGGTTTGCTGCCAGTTTCTTCTTCTGCTATCTTTGTCCCAGAAGGATATCCTCCAGATGTCAGCCTGAGCCCTCCTTTATGAGTTGTCTCTTTGGATATATGGGGGTCGGGGATTTGGTTGAGGAGATAGTCTGCCCCTTATAGGAGCTCAAATGCTGAGCTGTGAGCTCTATTGTTCCATTCAGAGATGCTGGGCAGGTACACTTAAGTCTGCTGCAGTGGAACTCATAGCCACCTTTTTACCCAAGTGCTCTGTCCTGGGAAGGTGGGGCTTTATTTATAAGTTCCTGATGTGCTGCTGCCTTTTTTAAGAGATGTCCCACCCAGAAAGGAGGTAGCCTAGTCACAGTCTGCCAGCAGAGATATTGCTGAGCTGCCGTGGGCTCTGCCCAGCTGCTGTGTGAACTTCCTTGCAGTTTTGTTTACAGAGGTATAGTTAGAGCTGACTCGGTAATGACAGTCTGCCTCAGTAATGGTGTACTGCCTCAATAATAGCGGACTGCCTCAGTAATGGCAGATTGTCTCAGTAATGGCAGATTGCCTTGGTAATGGTGGACTGCCTCAATAACGGCAGACGCCCTTCCCCATACACACCTGGACTGTCCTGGGTCCAGGTGCACTTGCTGCGAAACTCTCAATCCAGAGCATTTCAGACTGCTGGTCTTTGTGGGGGTGGGACTAGAGGGAAATTCATAGTACTAAATGCCCATATCAGAAAACTAGAAAGAGTTCAAATCAATACCCTAACATCACAATTAAAAGAGCCAGAGAAGAAAGGGCAAACAAATCCAAAGGCTAGCAGATGACAAGAAATAACTAAGATCAGAGCAGAACCAAAGAAGATAGAGACATGACCAATGAATCTGGTTGGTGTGGTGGCTCATGCCTGTAATCCCAGCACTTTGAGAGGCCAAGTTGGGTAGATCATGAGGTTGAATGATAGAGACCATCCTGGCCAATATGGTGAAACCCTGTCTCTACTAAAAATACAAACATTTGGCTGTGCCTGTACAGCCATTGCACATGCCTGTAATCCCAGTACTCAGAAAGCTGATGCAGGAGAATTGCTTGAACCAGGGAGTCTGAGGTTGCAGTAAGCTGAAATTATGCCACTGCACTCCAGCCTGGCAACAGAGTGAGACTCTGTCTCAAAAAAGAAAAAAAAAATCAATGAATCCAGGAGCTGGTTTTTTGAAAAAAAATAATGAAATAGGCCGCTAGCTAGACTCATAAAGAAGAGAAGAGAGAAGAATCAAATAGACACAATGAAAAATGATAAAGGGGTCACAACTGAAATACAAACTACCATCAGAGAATACTATAAACACCTCTACATAAATAAACAAGAAAACCTAGACGAAATGTATAAATTCCTGGACACATACACTCCCTCAAGACTAAACCAGGAAGAAGTTGAATCCCTGAATAGACCAATAATAAGTTCTGAAATTGAGGCAGTAATAGCCTACCAACCAAAAACAAAGCCCAGGACCAGACAAATTCACAGCTGAATTCTACCAGAGGTACAAAGAGAAGCTGGTACCATTCCTTGTGAAATTATTTCAAACAACTGAAAAAGAGGGACTCCTTTCTATCTCATTTTATAAGGCCAGCATCATCCTCATACCAAAACCTGGCAGAGACACAACAAAAAAAGAAAATTTCAGGCCAATATCCCTGATGAACATCTATACGAAAATCCTCAATAAAATACTGGTAAACTGAATCCAGCAACACATCAAAAAGCTTATCCACTATGATCAAGTCAGCATCATCCCTGAGATGCAAGGCTGGTTCAACATATGCAAATCAATAAATGTAATCCATCACGTAGACAGAACCAATGACAAAAAACACATGATCATCTCAATAGATGCAGAAAAGGCCTCTGATAAAATTCAACATCCCTTCATGTTAAAAACTCTCAATAAACTAGGTATTCATGTAATATACCACAAAATGATAAGAGCCGTTTATGACAAACCCACAGCCAATATCATACTAAAGGGGCAAAAGCTGGAAGCATTCCCTTTGAAAATTGGCACAAGGGATGCCCTCTCTCACCACTCCTATTCCACATAAGTATTGGAATTTCTGGCCAGGGGAATCAGGCAAGAGAAAGAAATAAAGAGTATTCAAATAGGAAGAGAGGAAGTCAAATTGTCTCTAATTGCAGATGACACGATTCTATATTTAGAAAACCCTATCGTCTCATCCCAAAACTCCTTAAGCTGATAAGCAACTTCAGGAAAGTCTCAGGATAAAAAATTAATGTACACAAATTACAAGCATTCATATACACCAACAATAAACAAGCAGAGAGGCAAATCATGAATGAACTCCCATTCACAATTGCTACAAAGGGAATAAAACACCTAGGAATACAGCTAACAAGGGATGTGAAGGACCTCTTCAAGGAGAACCACAAACCACTGTTCAAGGGAATAAGAAAGAACACAAACAAATGGAAAACATTCCATCCTCATGGATAAGAAGAATCAATATTGTGAAAATGGCCATACTGCCCAAAGTAATTTATAGATTCAGTGCTATTCTCATCAAGATACAATTCACAGAGTTAGAAAGAACTACTTTAAATTTCATATGGAAACAAAAAAGAGCCTATATAGCCAAGACAATCCTAAGCAAAAAGAACAAAGCTGGAGGCATCACTCTACCTGATTTCAAACTATACTACAAGGCCACAGTAACCAAAACAGCATGGTACTGGTACCAAAATAGACATAGAGGCCCATGGAACAGAACGGAGACCTCAGAAATAATACCACACATCTACAACCATGTGATCTTCAACAAACCAGACAAAAACAAGGAATGGGGAAAGGATTCCCTATTTAATAAACGGTGTTGGGAAAACCAGCTAGCCATTTGCAAAAAGTGGAAACTGGACCCCTTCCTTACATCATATACAAAAATTAACTCAAGATGAATTAAAGACTTAAATGGAAAACCCAAAACCATAAAAACCCTAGAAGAAAACCTAGGCAATACCATTCAGGAAATAGGCATGGACAAAAGACTTCATGAGGAAAATGCCAAAAGCAATGGCAACAAAAGTCAAATTGACAAATGGGATCTAATTAAACTAAAAAGCTTCTGCACAGCAAAAGAAACTAGCATCACAGTGAACAGGTAATCTACAGAATGGGAGAAAATTTTTTCAATCTACCCATCTGACAATGGTCTAATATCCAGAATTTACAAGGAACTTAAACAAATTTACAAGAAAAAACCAAAACATCAAAAAGTGGGCAAAGGATATGAACAGACACTTCTCAAAAGAAGACATTTATTAGCTCAATAAACTGAAAAAAAAGCTCAACATCACTGATCATTAGAGAAATGGAAATCAAAACCACAATGAGATACTATCTCACACCAGTCAGAATGGCAATTATTAAAAAGTCAGAAAACAATAGATGCTGCTGAAGCTGTAGAAAAATAGGAATGCTTTTACATGGTTGGGGGAATGTAAATTAGTTCAACCATTGTGGAAGACAGTATGGCAATTCCTCAAGGATCTAGAACCAGAAATACCATTTGATGCAGCAACCTCATTACTGGGTATATACTCAAAGGAATATAAATTATTCTACTATAAAGACACATGCACATGTATGTTTATTGCAACACTATTTTCAATAGCAAAGACATGGAACCAACCCAAATGTGCATCAATGACAGACTAGATAAAGAAAATGTTGTACATATACACCACAGAATAATATGCAGCCATAAAAAGAATTAGATCATTTCCTTTGCAGGGACATGGATAAAGCAGGAAGCCATGATCCTCAGCAAATTAACACAGGAACAAAAAACCAAACACCACATCTTCTCACTCATGAGTGGGAATTGAACAATGAGAACACACAGACATAGGGAAGGGAACGACACACACCAGGGCCATTCAGCAGGTGGGGGCCAAGGGGAAGGAGAGCATTAGGACAAATACCTAATGTATGTGGTGCTTAAAACCTAGATGACTGGTTGATAGGTGCAGCAAACCATCATGGCACATATATACCTACGTAACAAAAGTGCATATTCCTGTACTTTTATCATGGAACTTAAAGTAAAATAAAATAATAATAAATTTAAAAAATAAACATTAAAACAATTGAAAAAAATTACTGTTCTGAAAACTTGGTAGACCCTTTCAACTTAGAGACTTCTATCTTTCGGTCCTGGAAAGTTCTCTTATATTATTTCTTTGATAATCCCTTCTTCATTTTCTGTTCTCTTCTTGTGACATTTATTTTGGTTGAGGCTACATCTTGCGGATGAATGCTCTAATCATTTTATCTTTTCCTTTTCATTTTTTTCCATTTCTTTTAGGCTTCTTCAACTTTATCTTCCAATCCTTATTTTCAATGTTTTCCCTCTGCTCTCACATTTTAACTTATAAACAAGTTTCCTTGTTCCTTGCAGGTCTCATAATGCAATTTCTTCATTTATTTTTCTGAGGATTACTTTTCTTGAAATTTTCTACTTGCTAAATTGTCTTTTTAAAAAATATTAGTTGGATTTAGTCCCTTTCCCATATTAGAAGAATCTGGTAAGCCTTCATTCTCTGTTTACATTTAAACAAGGCACCCATGAGCTGATCAAAAGCATTTTGGGTAATTCATATGTTTGGTCAGAGTTTGATAACTAGTGGGCCTTACTGTAGTATGATGAGAAATATTTACTGCATATACCAACTGTCAGTGCCTGCAGGTATTTTTTCATAGGCCAGCCAGATTTTCCAGAGAATAATCCCTCTGTCTCCTGTCTGGCTGCAGATTGTCATTAATCCCTCAATTTTCAAAACTGTTTCTCACACATATTCTCATATGCTTCTTGTGTTCTTTAATCTCAAACACTGCTGGTTAAACCTCTTTAAAAGGTATGTTTTATTTCAATCTTCTGCCAGAGGAGATGGAGAAGTCACAGCTGAACTCATTTGAGGAGGAATCAGGAGATCTAATTCCTCTATTATAGAACCCAATTTTCAGCTCCACTCATAACCACTTTCAGAGTATCTTGCCTCCATTTCCCGAGTTTTTCTTAGGTTCATCAGCAAGAATCCACTTGTTTCCTTTTATCCCACATCCTACAGGTGCACTTACATTTTTGACCTTACCTCCTTTACTAAGTCATGACGTCTTTTAAATTTTGATGAAATCTTTTACACTTCACATTTTGTTTCTCTGTTGGATGGGTTTAAGTCTTTTTCACTTCTTTACTGTCAATTTAGTTGAGCTGGGGGAGATGACTCATGTGTTTCATCCACCATGTTGTCTGCAGATCCCTTGGTCCTCTTTCCAGCATGCTTTGTTAATTGATTTGACCAATATTCTCTCAGTATGAATATATGCCAGAGGATAATAAGAAATACATGAAGATATAATTATATATTGTTATCTTATACATATACATTAGAAAACCCTTAAACAAATTAACACAAATTTTAAAAATATCATAAAGTCCTAATTCAGTACTATATATGATTAAGTGAAAGGAAGTGATATACAGCTAACCAACTCAGGTATTCAGAATAAGAACAATCTCCTTCACCAAGAAAGTGAAGGCACTTTTCATTAAACATGTAGGACTTAAATTTCACAGAATTTGCAAAACCTTTGAAAAAAGAGAATTCCAGGCGAGAATACAGAGAACATAGAGAAGGCATGGGGAATGGGAAATGAATTTGGCAAGAAAAGAAAACTCATGCAAGGAAACTATAACTTAGTTATCATCAATTTCACCCATTAGGTAAAAAATATGCTAAGAAAAATATAAATAATAGTTTTTAAAAAGCATTGTGCTGAGACTCCATGTTGTGGTCCTAGCTGGACCTTGAACTTGATATATAATTAGGATGAGTCACTTACCGCCTAACATTCAAGTTCCTACCCATAGTCTGTGAATTAAATACAACAGAACTGCCCTTTCTTCTTTATAGTGGAACTCCTAGGCACAACAATTAGCCTCTCCTAAAGGAATTAGCAGATGAAGGAGTAGATTCTGTAATACCTGCTCTCTGAATACTGTATACAGAAGATTTGTGTATCAACCTGGCTAAACATTTAAAAAAAAAAAAAAAACTAAACTAAAACTAAAAAGAGGTAGGTGGACTACAACTACAAAGACCATGGTAATGAAACTGTAGAAAGAGAGAAAGTGAATGCAGTATAAAACATTCTCTGGGATAGCAAATATGCTGAAGTTTGTACCTACATAAGCGTTCAGAGTATAGTAGTCTCACTTCTATGTCTATTGCAGCACTATTCGCAATAGCCAAGCTATGGAATCAACTTAAGTGTCCATCAACACATGAATGGACAAAGAAAATGTAGAAATGTGTGTGTGTATGTATAAAACAATGAAATACTATTGAAATCCTGTCATCTGTAGCAACACGGATGGAACTGGAGGACATCATGGGAAGTGAAATAAGCCAGGCACAGAAAGATAAGTATCACATGCTCTCATTCACTGTGGGACCTGAAGAAAAATTTGATCTCATGGAGGTAGAGAGTAAAACGGTGATTACCAGAGTGTGGGAAGTGTTGGGGGCGGTAGTGGAATGAAAATAAGTCATTTAATAGGTTTCAAAAATACAGTTAGAAGAAATAAGTTCTAATGTTTGACAGTACAGTAGGGAACTATAGTCAACAATAATTTATTGTATATTTCAAAATAGCTAGGAGAGAAGATTTGGAAAGCTCCCAATGCAAATAAATAATAAATGTTTGAGGTGCTAGATATCCCAATTACCTTAATTTGATTATTGCACACTGTATACATGTATCAAAGTATCATATGTATCCCCAGAAATTTATACAATTATTATGTATCAATAAAAAAAGAGTTCAGAGTATAACTTAGCCCACTATTAATGCGTACTTTCAAAAGAAGAAACAGGAAGAAACAATTCAAACTGAAACACTGTACATTTATAATAAAACTAAAATATAATTGATTTATCAGAAATGGTTTATAGCTATTTACTGGCAGAAAATATTTGTAAATATTTGAAATTATAAATAGTGTATATGGCATGCCAGTATCTTCCAAAATCTGGATAGGTAATCAATCTTAACACTAATAAGTTTTGAGTTTTTTTCCATTTTTTTTAATTATTATTCTTCCTCCCACCCCGGACCCTCCCAGGACCCTTCAGTAGTCACAGATTAATAGTCTTCCTTCCATTTTCTTTCAGTTTTCTTGTTTATTTTGTTTTGAAAGATACCAAGAAATCCTTTGTATCAAACTCCCATGGCACCTCTCCAAATGGATGGACACCTGCCTTTTCCCTGGAGATGCTGAGAGTAGCGAGGTGTCTCCCTAGTGACCTTGCAAGGAAGCTGCCTTTTTCAGCAGCGTGTATAAGGGCTTTGCTTTTATGAAGTGACTGACTGCCCGATACTTGCTGGGACTCACTGCAGGAGCACAGCTCTTCCACTAGCAGCAACAGATGCAGTTGCCAAAGGCAGGCTCAATGCCACATGGTGGCCATAGAGAGGTCCAAGAAAGCCAAATTTGAAGTCACTTTCCTCACATCTGAAAAGAAACTGTGTTCCTAAATTACATCTTTATTCACAGCAAAAGTCGACTGTCTGTAATTACCATTAGTGCATTTTTCGTGTGTGTTGTGCTGGATGCCTTCTGCTTGCCCTTCCAGATCTGCTCTTCATCTTCTCCATTGTACTCCATGCCTTGCTAGGCTGACCTATGAGGACCACATAAGCAAGACTACCCTGCCCTCTGGCCTCCCATTGGGTTTGGCCAGTGAGAGCCTTGGCAGTAGATGAGAGGTTGGGATGAGAGAGAGAGAGAGAGAGAGAGAGAGAGAGATAAGGTATGTACTCTTCTGGCCTCCTCCCTGTGAGGTAGCCCTGGGTTGGACATGTCCTTTCATCTAGGGTCAGTGTGCCTTTCCTGGTGACCTTCTCCACACAACCTTTTTGTTCAGACCCACAAACTGCCCCCTCTTCTGATCCCTCCAATCTAGGCATAGGGACACATCATCCACAGCCACTAGTGGCTGCGTGATATCTTGTGATTCCATTATGCCCCATCCCCCACCACACATACATCTTTACAGACTTTTTGTAAACAAACTCTCCTGGAATCATCTCACTTTGGGTCTGCCATCTGTTTTCTGCTAGAAACTGACAGAGGTAATCACTCAAGAAATAAATCTATTCTTCGTAAAAGATGTTATCTAAAAGGTTTATACTCGAAAAAAGATTAAAATATTAATAATATAGCAAGTGAAAACATTCCAGCTTTGAAGTCAGAGAAAGGTTAGTTTGAGTTTAAGCAACTAAGGCTCTGAAAGTTTGAGTACCTTGTCCAAGGACATACAGTTTATAAGAAAAATATCTGGAACCTAAACCATCTGAGCCTACAACATACTTTTCAGCTACCCATCTTTAAGACCAAATTCAAGTTCATTTTCTGGATTAAGCTGCCTTCAGAAGAATAATTAATCATTAGCTAATAAATATTTATATTATTATTGTGATTGTTTTTATTAGCTAATATGAAGGAAGAGCTTGCCTTATAGGAACTCTTTATCTCAATTCATCATTTAAACTCACTTAAAATTATCTCAATCTTTACACCAATTCTATGATGTAATATGGTTATCTTTATTTTCAGGTGGGACTTACTGCAGATATATTTTTTCCACACAGGATGTAAGAATAGCTGCTTTGATTTTCCATCAGTGTTATACTACCAGACTTCTAAAACGAAAGTTACTTTGAGATTTTACAGAGTATCAAGATCAGAAGTCACTTCACTTTTTGCCAAATATAGCGACAACCTCACCCAGAAATCCTTCCCAAGACGATCATAAACAAGTACCATTACATATGTCAGTAACTTCATTAAAAAGGAAAACAAGGGCTATCACTCTGTACCATGAATTAATCACTAGCTTTAATTAAGAATCACATTGCAGAGGACTCTATAATTTGAGAGTTAATTTAATCAGCTATTACAAGTTAAAGTAATTTCCACTTCTTTGAACTTAACTGTGTTGAATGTAGTATTTTCAGGAAACCTTCATTACCTGACCCATTATCCTAAGCCTTCCAGGCCATCTACTTTTGATCATGTTTGACTACAACATAGGGAGCAAAACCCTGCAAGGGGCTAAAATCAGAAAGAGGATGACAGTATGTTCATGAAGCAGACGTACTTTTGTTGCGCAAAGTTTACATATGTTAACAGATTTAAACTGATCTATGAACAAAGCCAATTGCCATTTCTTGAATATTCACATAAAATAAGGGATAGCTTAATTTAATTTCTACCATGTATATTTCTCCAGAAATAAAGGTTGCTAAAGATTTCAGTTTTTCTTTTTCAAGAGATTGGAGAAGAAAGATTACCTACTATCTGCCAATGTTTAGCTATATTTCATAAGGAGCAGTTTATTTTGGAGCCTATAATCTAATCAAGAAAACCATGGATTTGATGTGACTTCCCCCAGCTCAGCTCCAGTACCTTTCCTAGAAAAGACCATAAACTGCAAACAAAAGAAATAAAGCTGTATAGGATTTCACCACCAGGCACAGTCCCAAATCAAGATGTGCAATTTTAAGGGTCTTGACATCATGGCTAAAATAGACAAAGTAGATGTGGTTAGCTTGGTTGAACATGGATTATTGGAATAAAATGGCAGCAGCATCCACTAACCCCTGCACCCAGAATCAAAGAATGAGGTGCTTCTGAAGACAAGAGAGGGAGATTTGTGACTCTTTACCAATATTGGCTTGTGTGTATGTGAAAACACACATATTCATTGAAAACTATCACTAAATAGCTCTTTTTCAGCATCTTCTTTTTGGCAAAAAAAAAAAAAAAAAGCCATTGTGTTGCCTCAGACCTATAATCCCAGCACTTTGGGAGGTCGAGGCAAGCAGATCACTTGAGTTCAGGAGTTCAAGACCAGACTGGCCAACGTGGTGAAATCCTATCTCTACTAAAAATACAAAAATTAAGTGGGTGTGGTGACACACGGCTGTAATCCTAGCTACTTGGGAGGCTGAGGCACAAGAATCGCTTGAACCTGGGAAGTGGAGTTTGCAGTGAGCCAAGATCACTCCACTGCACTCCAGCCTGGGCAATAGAGTGAGACTCAGTCTCAGAAATACACACACACACACACACACACACACACACACACACACACACACATATACACACACACACACACACACACATATATATATATATATATATATATAGACAGAGAGAATGCAGTAAATTACTCCAGTGGATTCTAACACATTTTTAATAGAGTCTCCAATATGACATCAAATAAGAATAAGCAAAAAGTTTTTGGCTTATCTCATATACAGCTCTATCAAGGCATGGTTTCTGCAGTAAAAACAGGTAGGACCTAAACTTCTTACCTGGGTTTTTCAACTCGAGATAGATATACTCTGCCTCTACTTACTCTTATCCTCTATCCAAGAATAGGTAGAGAGCAATGATCATGTCACAGCACTAGAATTGTTTCTAACCTCATTTCTGCCTCTAAGTCACTTTGTATCTTTGGCCAGGTAACCTAACATTAAGCCTCAAAGGTAAAGTAGAATTGTTACATAGACATGAATTTTAGAAACTTCAAAGTGCTCTACAAATGAAAGTTGAATGACAAGAAACTTAGCTCTATATTTCTATTGCTGGAGATTGAGGCAGGAGAAACACTTGAACCGAGAGGTAGAAGTTGCAGTGAGCTGAGATTGCACCACTGAACTCCAGCCTGGGTGATAGAGCGAGACTCCATCCAAAAAGTAAAAAAATCTAGTTATTAACACGTCAGTAGTAAAAAGAAGTGCAAATTTTTTGCACTGATATTTTTGTAGTCAATAAAAAAGGTAATTATAGGTATAAGGTGATACAGTTATACATTTTACGTAATAAAAATATGTTAAGTTTTTTAAATGCAGCTTATAAACATTATTTTCTGAATCAGCTTTACGGAAAAAAAGTTCTTAGACTAATGTTTTAGATAAAATAAAGGGTAATTTTACCAATGGCTTAGATACAGTCAAGGTTAATTCCATTAGAAGTAACTATGAAAATTGTGAAATAGAGTTATAAGTGTACTTTAAAAACAACATTTTGTATCTGATTGCAAGAGTAGTACATGCTTATTGGAGGACATTTGGAAAATAATTTTTAAATACCACTAATATTTTTAAGTATTATGCTTTCTTTTTTCCCCTAGTCAAATTATATATTTATTGCTCCTTATAAAATTTTCTCTCCTTCACCAAAGATGAGATCATAATGACAATCATATCTACCTATATGCTATCTTCTGGTTCAATAGTTAAAGTGATGGTACTAGACTCAGTGGGTAAGATCTATTCCTTGGTAGTTTTCCTTATATGATCTGTGTTTTATCAGAGCAGAGAAAGGAGTGAAGTTAAGAGTTGTGGTATGCAGGATTCTAAGATGGTCCTCACGACACCCAGCCACTGGTGTACGCACATCTTCTCCCAGGTACTCAATCAAACACAAATCCAGGTGCTCCTGTGAAGGAATTTTGCAGATATAATTAAGGTCTCAAATCAGTTGACTTTAAGATAGGGAGATTTTCCTCTATAGGCTTGGCCTGATCAGATGAATCCATAAAAAAGACCGGGCTATTTCTGAAGAAAGAGACTTGAAGCACGAGAAGGATTTGAAGAAAGAGAGATGTTCCATTGCTGGCTTGGAAGATAAAAGGGGGACCAATAATTCAAGGTACCTGCAAGAAACTGAATTTGCCTGCAACCTGAAAGGGCCTGAAAGCAAATTCTTCTCTATGTCCTTCAGAAAGGAGCCCAACACCTTTAATTCAGCCTTCTAAAACCCTGAGTGGAGAACACATCCACGTCATGTTTTGGGCTTTTGACCAACAGAATGATGAGTTAATATATCAGTGTTGTTTTAAGCTGCTATTTGTGGTATTTTGTCATATAACAATAGAAAACTAATACAGAGACCTATTTTTAAAGACCTCCAATTTGCTTTAAGAAAAGTTGTTCATGCCTTTTTTATTGTTGCTGTAGTATTCGATTGCATAAATGTACCACCATTTATATACCCGGTCAGCTGTTGAAGTGTCTGAGTTGTTTTCAGTTTGGAGCTATTATGAATAAAGTAGCTATGAACATGTGTGTACAAATCCTTTTTGAGGAACATCTGGTGCTTGTTTCAAGACCAGCACAGGAAGCATATAAGGAACAATTAACTCTGGGATACATCAGGTCAACATCTCACTTGTTATTCAGTCATCCCTCATATATGAGTTCTGATCCCTGAAAATCAAGGGCCATGGATGGGTCCCTCAGCCTATTTCTCCATCTAGTCTCAGGCCATGCTCCGTAATGTCTGCTTTGAAACTTTTGGCAATCCTATACAGATAAAAAAAAGCCTAAAGATAACCTAAGCCCACAGCAGTTTACTTTCAAATTAGCTAGCAGATGAAAAGAAAGTAAATGAACAGAAAACTGATTTTCACATTTATGAGTGAAAATCAGCTTTTCCATGAATGCTAATGCCAGTACCTCTGCAAATTCAATGCTCTTAGCAATACTGCTAAGACTTTCCACCTGTTATCATTGCATTTTTCCTTCCCCAAAGAAACTATAAGAGAAGAACTTTATAATCATTGATGCCATATTTCTCAACCAGTGATAGAAGAGAACAACAATTTCGCAGGCTTTTTTAAATACAAAAAGTGAAGAAGAATAAGTTTGGCAATTTACCTAGAAATTCAGTAAATCAAGAATACAGTAAGAACGCAGGTGTCTGGAATTCCCAGCAGGTATACTCTACATAGGCAAATAGTGCTTTTCACATGAGATAGACCGAGACATGAATTTTAGAAACTGGAGATTGAGGCAGGAGAACCACTTGAACCAGGAGGTGGAAGTTGCAGTAAGCTCAGATTGTACCACTGTACTCCAGCCTGGGTGACAGAGTGAGACTCTGTCCAAAAAATAAAAAATTCTAGTTATTAACACATCAGAGTGTGTGTGTGTGTGTGTGTGTGTGTGTGTGTGTGTGTCTATCTAGAATAAGAGACACTGCAAATACATTCAGCCACAATGAATGCTTACATAGTTTTCACTTAAACTTAACTTTTTTGTGAGTGTTTTTCCGCCTGAGGGGAGGGGTAAGATTTCTTTTTAATCTAGTTGGTTGGTTGAATGAGATTTGTTTTTGTCGATATCAAGAGCCACAGAAGACAAAATGGAAAAGGGTTGAGGGAAATACTGACTGGGGCAGCCTTCTCCAGATGCTACATTTCAAATTTATATTGCCTCAAAATGCCTCTCTTCGTTGATAAAAGATTATCAAATTATCAGATACATACAGGTTTTAGAAATGCTTACTTCAAAAATGGTTGTCAGTCATGAGAGGTAGTACACTGAAGTAACCAACACTGAGGAAAGAGAATTGTTACAGAAACTGGCTTGATGAGATTTATAACTTATTTGAGAAGAGGGAGAAATTTTTCCAGACAGAAATAAAAGTGGGCTACGTAACAGGAACACACCAAAAGAAGTACTAGAGAAGCTAAATTTGCCTTTTTAGAGTCCAGCTAATGGTAGAACAAGTACTTTGGTTAAATACAATATCCATTTGACCATCCCTTTCTTGTTGAAGCCCTAGCTGACTGTGAAGTCCTTTCTTCTGTGCGAAGTCAACAGCAACGATCACCACTTAAATCTCCCACCTTCTTTCAGTATTGGGGGCCCCTCAATGACCTAGCTTGTGCCTGTTCACGTGTGTGTGTGTGTGTGTGTGTGTGTTCTCTCACCGGCATATCAGACTTGTTCCCATTCATCCAGTACTGGACTGGGTCCTTACCTTGAATCCCTCAACCATTTCCCACTCTCAACTCTTTGAATGGTAGCAACAGGATGTTATCGGCAGGAGGACAACTTTCAATAAGGAATCCTTTGACCTTTTTAGTCACTCTAGGAGCACTCTGTGTGAGTGGGACTCTGGAACTTCCATATCAATTATTCATCTGATTAGTATCCAACCATACCCAAAGCCTCAGGGAATGGCTCATTTCCTTTAGGGATGATTCTTTCTCATATTCATTTGAGCTCCCCTATTGCTTTTAGCACCCACCTATTTTGTGAGTTACATCTTGTAGAGACTTTATAACCCAAGGGGCCAATGCCATGGTTTTGAGACTATCCTTTACTTGTTGTAGAAATGTCCCACAAGTGATTTTAAGAAACACTACACTTTGGCCTGCAGAGTGGGGGTGGGCCAATGCGTTTAATAATACCTGCAATTCTTAAGGGAATAACCCCTACATTCCGCTGGAGCAGGCAGCTGCCTCGGGCATGGAGCTTTTATACATTTCTTGTTGTGTTAGAGCCAAGTCCAGTTTGTGAAATTGAGTCTAGCAGAGGGAGGTCAGTAATTGGTAGCACCTGGCTTGGATGAAGGGATTCACTCATATGAGAGAGGTAAGGGAAGGGAAGGGAAGGGAAGGGAAGGGAAGGGAAGGGAAGGGAAGGGAAGGGAAGGGCTGGGAAGGGCTGGGAAGGGCTGGGAAGGGCTGGGAAGGGCTCAGGAGTTCAAGACCAACTTGGGCAACATGGGAAAAGCGCATCTCTACAAAAAATGCAAAGATTAGCCAGGCATGGAGGTACACACCTGTAGTCCCAGCTACTCAGGAGGCTGAGGCATGAGACTTGCTTGAGCCCAGGAGGTTGGGGCTGCAGTGAGTTGTGATTGCACCACTGTACTCCAGCCTGCACAAGAGCAAGACCCTATCTAAAAAAAAAAAAAAAAAGACTACACTTATTTGTTGACCCAAGATCCCAAGATCCTTTTATTATTGTTTGAGGGCAAGGGTTATGTTTTATTCAACATATTCCATGCTTATTTGTTGAATAAATAGGTTAAAATATCCCATGTATTTTAAAAAATACATTTAACAGAATCAAGCCATAGGAAATCAGCTTTAGAAAATCTAATCTAACCCTTTTATTTAATTAAGAAAACAGTTTGGGCATGGTGACTCACACCTGTAATCCCAGCACTTTGGGAGGCCAAAGTGGGAGGATTGCTTGAGTCCCAGAATTCAAGACCAGCCTGTGCAACATAGCAACACCCCTTCTCTACAAAAAAAAATTTTTTTTTAATTAGCCAGGCATGGTGGTGTGCACCTGAAGTCCCAGCTACGTGAGAGGCTGAGAGGCTGAGGGAGGAGGATCACTTGGGTTCAGGAGTTGGAGGCTACAGTGAGAAAAAAAATGGGTGAGGATGGAGAAGAACTAAAGGGTTGAATCAAATTCCTATTAGATATGACATATTCAAATTTTATTTTTTTTTTTATTTTTTGACATATTCAAATTTTAAAAAATTTTAAAGGGGTACCCTAAAAAACTCAATTGACAAGATAAATAATATTATAACACAATCTTGAAAAATCAAAAGTATAGGCCAGGTACGGTGGCTCACACCTGTGATCTCAGCACTTTGGGAGGCCCAGGTGGGCGGATCACAAGGTCAGGAGTTTGAGAACAGCCTGATCAACATGGTGAAACCCCGTGTCTACTAAAAATACAAAAATTAGCTGGGTGTGGGTGTGGTGGTCCCAGCTGCTCAGGACGCTGAGGCAGGAGAATCACTTGAACCTGGGAGGCAGAGGTTGCAGTGAGCCGAGATTGTGCCAGTACACTCTAGCCTGGGCAACAGAGCGAGACTCCATCTCAAAAAAAAAAAAAAAATCAAAAATATAGTTGGCCCTTTATATCTGTGGCATTTGCATCTGGGGATTTAACTGACTGTAGATTGAAAATATTTGGAAAAGCTGGATGCAGTGGTGTATGCCTGTAGTCCAGCTACTTGGAAGGCTGAGGCAGGAGGATGCCTTGAGCCCAGGAGTTAGAGTTCAGCCTGGGCAACAGAGTGAGATCCTGTCTTTTTTTTTTTTTTAAGACTTAGTCTCTCTCTGTCACCAGGCTGGAGTGCAGTGGCAGGATCTCAGCTCACTGCAACCTCTGCCTCCTGCGTTCAAGTGATTCTCCTGTCTCAGCCTCCCGAGTAGCTGGGACTATAGGTGAGTGCCAGCATGCCCAGCTAATTTTTAGTAGAGACAGAGTTTCACCATGTTGGCCAGGATGGTCTCAAACTCTTGACCTTGTGATCCTCCTGCCTCGGCCTCCCAAAGTGCTGGGATTACAGGCTGTACCACCGCGCCCAGCCTTGAGACCCTGTCTTTTGGTTGTTGTTGATTGTGTGTCTTCCTTTCTTCCTTCCCTCCCTCCCTCCCTCCCCCTCCTTCCTTCCTTCCCTCCTTCCTTCCTTCCTTCCCTCCCTCCCTCCCCCCTCCTTCCTTCCTTCCTTCCTTCCCTCCCTCCCTCCCTCCTTCCTTTCTTCCCTTTCTTTCTCTCCTCCCTCCCTCCCTCCCTCCGTCCCTCCCTCCCTCTCTCCCTCCATCCCTCCCTCCTTTCCTTCCTTCCCTCCTTCCTTCCTTCCTTCCTTCCTTCCTTCCTTCCCTCCATCTCTCTGTCCCTCCATCTCTCCCTCCCTCCCTCCCTCCCTCCTTCCTTCCTTCCTTCCTTCCCTTTCTTTCTCTCCTCCCTCCCTCCCTCCGTCCCTTCCCTCCCTCCCTCCATCCCGTCCCTCCCTCCCTCCCTC